>VZSC01004276.1:99985-146287 GCA_013398225.1 Steatornis caripensis
CACAGGCAGTTCCACCTGAACATGAGGAGGAGCTTCTTTACTGTGAGGGTGACAGAGCACTGGCACAGGCTGCCCAGAGAGGTTGTGGAGTCTCCTTCTCTGGAGATATTCAAAACCCGCCTGGATGCATTCCTGTGCAACCTGCTCTAGGCTAACCTGCTTTAGCAGGGGGGTTGGACTGGATGATCTCCAGAGGTCCCTTCCAACCCATACCATTCTATGATTCTATGAAAGCAAGTTTTTGACACAGGCTGAGAATAACAATTAGGTTTTGCAGAGTTCAGAATCCTGGAAAATCCTGCTTGAACAGTACTTGAAAATCCATGTGTATCTTTACTGATCTGAGATGACTGAAAGGTTGCAAATCATAGTGGTTAAATGCCCATGTGAAAATGGTTCACTTAGTTCACCATGGCAGTAATACAATATGAGGACGTTCTTTTGGAATTACTTCTTTGAATTAAATTAAAATAAGGTAAGCATAATTAGAATCATAGTTGAAATGATAACAGACAAAATATGTAAAATAATTTCTATAAGTAGTATTAAATTTAAAAAAACAAAATATTCTTACAAATAAATAAATTAATGATGAGCAGCATAAGAATAAAATGCTTGTAGGTAGCTAAGGCAGTGTTCAGATACTCAAAGCAAACATGTAGAATGCATGAAAAGATCTATGAAATGGGCTTAAGGCAGTTAATAAAACAAGAAACGATATTCTTTATAAAGTAGAAACTGCGTCCACCTGAGGAAAAAAAGAGAAGGATTAAGAATTGTTTTCAGGTTATGTGCAAAAGCATAGTAGGAAGAAAAAGTCAATGATCAGTTTTCTAACTCATAAAAAGTACTAATAACATTTTAAAACCACTAATGTGGCTGAGATTCTGCCTCTAAGTGAGAGGGGTAAATACTTAATTGTGACAAAGAGACCATTCAGTCCATTGGTGATAAGGTCACAGTAGAAAAACCAAACTATTTGAATCAGTACTCCCTATTGGGGAACAAAAGGATGTTCCCAGATCAAAGATATTTCTTACTCAGGATGAGTCAGAGGTACCATGTCAAACATGAGTGCCATTAGAAAACACACTGGCAAAGTCAATAGCAGTAAACAGCCAAGACCAAATAATATTTACCTAAAAGTTCCAAGGAAATCTAATATAAAATTACCATCTTATGATCTGTGCTATGTAACCCCTTGCTTATATAAATACCAGTATGTGAGTAACAGACAGTGGCAAATATAATGTCATTTTCTATAAAGGGCTCCATAAGAAACTACGGTTGAGTAAGTTTGTTTTACAGACTACTCAGATTTATTTAAACTATGTGAAAGAACATAATTAATAAGTGAAGCCAGGAAAATAAAGCAAAGGGTTTCCTCATTTTTTGCAGAAAGAAGTCACGAATCTATTATAATACTTTGAGGAATTTGAAGACATGTAGGAAAGCATGATCCATTCAACATAACAGACTTCGACTACCAAAATCCTTCACAAAAAACTCTTGAGGAAAGAAGGTTGGCAGAGAATCAGAGAAACTATCTGACATGACAATAACCAATATAGCTCTCATTGGGCTCTTCTCCCTTTCTTAAAAGAAGATACTGTAAGAAGGTGCAAAAATAGACTGCAAGAATGAGAAAAATATCACACTGTATCCACAAGAACAGATTTTTAGAGATTTCTGGAAAAGCAACAACTATGGGATATGACAATGATGTATGAAGTCATGAATGGATGGAAAGTGTGTATTAAGTGGAAGTATTCGACAAATTTAAACAAGATGAGTATTTCTTTGCACAACACATTAACAGAGGTCTTTAGGAATTGCAGATGTCAAAATTATAAACAGGATTAAAAGGGAGCTAGGTAAATTCATGAAAGAAAATGAGTTATTAATACTGCAAAATCTGGCTTCCAGTCAAAGCATCACCAGAAGCCAGGAAACAATACCAGAGAAAATAATAGCACATGCATACCTTGCATATATTCCTCCCTTCAAGCATCTGCTATAAGCAAGCTAGTATCAAAGACAGGATATGCCAGACAGACCCATGGTCAGAGATGGTACAGCCATTTTTATATCTAGTTCTACCATGAACTCACAAAACAGAGCAAGAAAATTTTGTAGTGTTCCATGGGTCAGGCTATTTGGAGAGCCTTTCCTGTAGGCAAAGTAATCTTCGTACCCAAAGACAGACTGTCAGGGTGACACCTTCTCTGTTCTTCATCATTCCCCACTTTCACACTTGGGGAGCAGCATAACTGCTGTCAAACTACTGCTAGAACTCAGTGAATCATGAAAAACTCATATACACAGTTGCTCAGTGCATCAGTTTCAATTCCTTAGCATCTTCATTTACAGGTCTGTGAGACTTGAGAGAACTGTTTCTTTTAAGAAAAAGAGTTGTGAAAAATCTTTTTTTGTCTGCAAATATGGGCAGTTATATTCCAAACTATGAAAATGCTGAGAAAGCCTGACAAAATATTTGGCAGTGAGGTTGACAAGATATCAAAAAGATATCAAAATACAAACAACAAAAAAAATCAACAACCACAAATACTTCTGTTACCCTTAGCTGAGGGAAAAGTAGCTATACTTAGGTGCAAGATACATACTGAATACAGGAAAAGAATAGTTAGGATTTTCAAGCTATCTGTTGACTTTTGTGTTCCTGTGTTTTTGGCTTCTTCCCTTGCAGTGTCTGTAAAAGGATCTAATTTCCAGAAGAAGCTGAACTGAGAATTAGGTCTGAGTCTGGGTGCTCCACTCAGCCCCAACTCAGCAGCCTCTGAAAAGTTATGCTGCTCACCTTTATGATAAAAGTGGGAAAAAGAGATAAAATTTCCACAGCTTATCATCTTTTATGCTGTACTCCCAAAAGCTTTTACTTTACTGTGACTGAAGTGGACGCTATCATGCAGGAACTGTTCATAATTTCACTAAGTCACACACCTAATGTACCAACTACGCACTACAAAGACTAAATAACACATTCTAGACATCAAATACTTAAGAATTCTTTCTAACAATGAGTAGAAAATTAATTCGTAAAAGTATTTCACTAAGAAATTTATAAACAATTGTCCTGGTTTGAGTCCGGCCCCATGTTGGGCACCAATATATCTGTCACAGTTTAAAGCTGGGCTAGCTATTAAACAAATGACAGATGCTCTTTGTTAACTCCCTCCCTTCCCAAAATGGAGGGGAAAGAGAAAAGGGAAAGAGACTTATGGGTTGTAAAGGTTAAAAACAGCTTTAATCTAGCTACAAGGATCATGTATTATAATAACGGGAAAATATGCACAAACCTGATATCAAGCTCCCCCCACCACTGATGACAAATACACCACCTGGACGCTGTGGGGCAGACCTCAGGAAAGTCACAGACTGTACTCAGCAGCAGGCAGGAGCTGGATTCAGGATCAAAAGCAGAACAATCAGGTAGGGCCCTCCTCAGCAGGCAGGGCCAGAGAACAGCACCCTGCAACACCACCAGCCCCCACTAATAGCCCCACGCTGGGCTTAAATAGGGTCCTGGGCCATAGGTGTGGGTGGAAGCACCAGGTGCGGCTGCTCAGGGCTGTTAGAGCCCATTAGTGCCCTGGCCATAAAGGGAGAGGGAGTGCCCCTTGTGTTTCCTGACCTTTATTCTAAGCATGATGTGTATTGGACAGAGTACTGCATTGGGGTCAAACCAGGACAGCAATGAATTTTCAGAGAGACTGTAGTTAACAATTTGGCTTTTTGAATATGACCTTACTTCATTATTACCTCTCGAGGCTGGTTTTAGGGGTGAGACATGATTAATACAAGTGACAGTATCAGTGCAGTCATGTTTTGTGAGTAAATGAAGAGATTATGATTAGAATAACCTAAACAATTTACAGGTCAAATGCACTATTTGCTCCCAACCAGATTGCAAAGTGCCCAACCAGCAGTCTTTAGCTAAAGAACAGCTGTTCTAAATAGGGCTAATCAGTAAACAGTGTTGTCCTTACTTCTAGATATTTTTTAGATTTTATTTCCAAAAAGTTCCCTCCAAAACAGAAATTCTGTATGTATCTTGTTCTGTTTTGGTTTGTTTTGTTTAAGAAAAATTTGGATATTCCTCAGAAGGCAGATACTTTCCATGTGTAATGCTCTGGTCAAAATCAATTTCCCAAGAAATTACATGATGTGATTTTTTTAGCTAGACATACTTACAGAGCCTCCCCTCGAAAGTCTTAGGCAAAATTAGATTCCTAAATATCATACGCAGTAGGAACATCAGCATCCGTTTTCCACTTAGCAAAATAAGCCAAACAAAATTCTCAGGAAAAGAAACTTAAAGCCTCCAGTATAACAGATCTGCCAAGAATGTCTGCCAAAAGACCAGATGCTCTGGCTGGGAAACAGATACAATTTACAGCACTTGTCAGTATTTTCTACTTGATTTTCTTTCCAACTAACAGTGAAGAGTGAGATTTCAAACATTTGCTTGTTGTTAGAACAGAAATTTTTAAAACAGTCATAAAAATATTTAGAACACAATGTTTTCTTAATAGAAAGTATTTTAAGATTCATGTCACTGGAAAAATAAACAACTCAAAATGTTTTGCTACCACACTACACATTCCCTGCTAATTAGCTTTACTGTACAGTTAAAATTGTGCAGTCATCCGTATTAAAAATTAGCAAACCCTTTGTGATTTATATAGACAGCTGTCAAAAGGACAAAGATGTTTGTGTTTTCAAAGAAGTGACATTTCGATCAAATCCTTTATGAAGCATTGAAAAGTATGCTTATTTGGCTTTTATATGCCAACACTCTCTGTATGCTGTAATCCTGTCTCCTCATTTAAAAGAAAAAAAAAAACATTACTTGAATGTATGCCTTACAAGGTATAATGATTAAATTCAGGGCAGAGTTCTGTTATGTTCAATTTTACTCATTCAGAACTTTCACTGAAGCAAATCCTGTGTAGACATAATCTATGTACAACTATCACAGGGAGATTTTTTCTACAGGAAAATGTGTGTGCATAAGAATCACAGAAACCAGTAACATAAACAGTGAAAGAAGAAATATTTTCTTTTATATATTTCCTTTGATACAAATTTCTGGCACTGCAAATCAAATGCAATTCAAATTAAGAGCAAAAATTATTACAGTAAGCATGTAAATAGAAAATGCAGAGTATGTCCAAAGTGATAAATTCATCCCACCGCTTTATCAGAGGATACAGTTTTATAGGCAACCCAAAGTTGGCATAACAAGATAATAGAGTAACATGCTATAGAATGTCAAATATAATCAATTAGAAACAAATCCTCCAAGTATTTGGAAGTTCTTCCGTGTCCTATATGGGTTAGACTTTGGTGTATTTTCCCTTCAAGTGCAGTAAAAAATTCCTTAGAAATTTGCTTAATAAACTCACTAAAGACATTTCTCCTTAAAGAAAGGCAGTGCAATTTCTAATCTAGAAAAAAGCCAGAAATTGTTTCATCCTTAGCACATTCTTTATATTATCAAGAAATAAAGAAGTGTCTGATACTCACATAAATTGCTACTCATCCCTGGAAGAGTACAAGACCCTTCTTGTTTTAGAAAGACTGAGAAACAGGAGTCGCTAATTAAAGAGAATTACATCCAATTCCAGTGGAACTGCCAAGAACACAGTAGTCTTTTAGTCCAGCGTTTGTATAGGCTGCCTTTCTTACACCAACCATTTAGATTATTGGGACATTACTGGTAGCCTCTCTATGTGAGCTTGCTGGATAGAATACATTTAAGTTCTCCCTTAAGACCATGCATCCAGGGAGAGATTTAATTAAAATAGACGTTTGGAGGGGAGAGTGCAGCTGGAGCAGGAGTGTCTGATCACCTTACTGGGTGCAAGGAAGCACAGCCTTGGCTTCCTGAAGATCACTGCACAAAACAAAAACACATGCCGTTGTACTTCTGCCCTTAGCCTACCTCATTTCTTTCTTGTAAACAGTTATTAAGAAGTAGTGCCTATTCCAGGAGCCTTCAGCTCCTCACCAAGAGTGTGTTAGCTTTCACTTCATTCAGATTTCCGAGGAGTTTTTCCTCCAACTTGAAGACAGCAGACACAACACTCAGTGCCTCGCATGGCCGAGGTCTTTTTTCTTGCTAGACAGCAGGAGCCCTAGCAGAAGGCTTTCAATGTCTGCACACTGCTGGCAGATGTGCACCTCAGCAGTCTGGGGGTGAGGTACTCGGGTAAGTCTCTCTGATATGGGCCTGAGGGCTTAAGGTACGTGGCAGCCTCTGTGCCTAATCTACCTATGAGTGGTGACAGATGCTTTTACTGATTTCTTTATGAGGACCCTTTCATCCTTACATGAAGCACAAACCTCTTACCTGGATCTTCCGTTATGTAAACCTGGTAAAAATAGCACTACAGACCACAGCAGCAATGGTCTCATAGAGGATGGTTAGGGTAGTGGTCAGGGAGTAAGAGAAGAAAGAGCTTATGACAAAATAGTCAATAACATCCCCAAATGACCAAACTTTTGTGCCCATCTGGAGACTCAGCTTATATAAATATCTCAAGTATTTTTCTAAGAACAGCAGTTACCAAGATGAAACTCTTCCGGATTCTTTTTTTGTTTATTTCAGTAATTACAGACATTTTTCTTGATCATAAAATGATTACTGAATTAATAAACTCTTTAAAGAAAACAAGCTCTTGTGAGTAATAGTACAATGAAGTATTTCTGACGAGCTGGTCTTCTGAAAGTCACAAATATGGTAATTAGTAAAAATATGTGTTACCACTCAACCATGGATGAATTATGAAATTTTTAGGAATGGGAATATTCTTTGAAATTGAAAGACATCTAGCCATTATACTTTTGAAGAATTTGCCTTTTTTCTCTCTTGTTAATAAAAACTCCAAAAGCTCCATAGAATCAGTCTGCAAGTCCCATTTATTTTTTTGTTGTTATTGCTTTTGTGAACTACACACAAAAACAAATTAAGCAGAAATGTAACGAGAAGGTCTTACTGTTTAATTCTGGATGACAGAAAAAAAATTTGGCGTCACATTTGGAAGTGAAGAATGTTCCTTGCCTAAAGGCATGTTCCTGGGCAAAGGACTGCAGAGTAACTGTTATTGATGAGAACTTTGCTCTTTAGGAAAAGAACCCTACAGTAATCTGATTATACTAGAAAAGACTGCAACATTTAAATGTGAAAATAAGGAAAACCAACAAAGTGACTAAGAAACTAATTTGTGGTCATGACTTCTGCAACTCCCAAAAGCACCTTTGTACCATAACTGAAGGATCAAGGTCATACTCCACTATATAAATATAATTTATATTTTATTTCTTTTACTAGACATTTACCTAGTAGAAATTTTCCAGTTGTTATTCTAAAGTTTTGTTCTTTCAGTTCATGTTTCAGGCACTGAATAAGTTCACTGTATTTTTTAGAAGAAAGAAAAAACTTGACAAATATCTAAAATTGCATCCTCAAATACCCTCCCTGATTTGTTAAGGTGAACTTTTAACAGCAGTAATCAGGGATTTGTCTGTTAGCTCTGTTGTCCTGGTTTGGGCCAGGACAGAACCAATTTTCTTTTAGTAACTTTGCTTTTTAGTTAAGTCTCTTCTGAGAAGCTGCACTCTCTGAAATTAACTGCATGTTTTTCCAGACAGTAGCTGCTTCTAGCAGTGATAAGGCTCCGTGTTTATAGTTGGTGCTGGAACATCAGTAGGAATGGTATGCAGTAAGGCTCTTGCTTATAGTTATCCCTATGGAGACCAAGGTTGATACTTGCTTCTGCTAACTTTCTTGTGCGCCAGAACTGAAAGAGCAGAGAAGTGGCCACAGCTGCGACCCTGCGGTGGGGAGGAGCGGGTCGGACAGGTGACCCAGAACTGACCAAAGGGAGTATTCCATCCCATACGCGTCATACTCAGTATAAAGCTGAGGGATCATGTGGGTCTCAGTCCTTCTCTTCTCTTTTCTTCTATGGCCATCATCCAAGAAGGACTCTGTCCGATTCTTCTGCCTTCCATCCCGATCCATGCATTCCTGAATCCAGCTCCTGCCTGCTGCTAAGTACAGTCCGGGACTTTTCTGGGACATGCCCCGCAGCGTCTGGGTGACGTATTCATCATCCATCTGAGTGGGGGGGAGCTCGATATCAGTTTTGTACATATTTGTATATATTTCATTATTATTATTTTTCCTATTATTATTATACATTGTAGTTAGATTAAAGCTGGTTTTAACCTTTCCAACCCATAAGTCTCTTTCGCTTTTCTCTTCCCCCCCCCATTTTGGGGAGGGAGGGGGTTAACAAAGAGCACCTGTCATTCGCTTAGTAGCCAGCCCAGCTTTAAACTGTGTCTATACTAGTAAACTAGTAAACTAAGTATGCCCAGCAATATCACTCTTTGTCACTGAGGTCAAAGCACATACTGAGTCTATATGATTTAACTAAAGAAACCCTTCAAAACAGTGTGACTTCATGCAGTCTTCCTTTTGGATGGGCCTCATGTAATTCTTGTTTTCATAGAAAATTGCTAGTTGAAATAAACCAAAGTAATTGCACAGACAATTCAAGCAATCTTACTGTACAAGAAATTGAGTTCCTGCACTGGAAGACCTTTCTTGAAGTTGTTTGTTTTCCTGGCCTGGATGAAGCCCATCAGTCTTTGACCCATGACCCCACTTTGCCATCTGTTCTTTTCCTTCTAAATCAGACAAAATGAAAATAGTTTACTAGGACAAGTCAATATCTCTAAGTAGCTTTAAATTTACTCTCCTGTCGTACTAATTTTGAGAAGTTTCTCTGGTTCAGATTAAGGGAAGGTCATGGCTTTTAGCATGTAGCCATTTCTACCATTTCTTCATGGTTCGTTCATTATTTCTAGAATAAAAAATATAAATAATAAAAATATATAAAATATAAAATTAAAAATATTTCCAAAATAAAATATTATTATCTCCAAATGAACAGAAAATTTTGGGACCCTTTCAGCTGATGGTAGAGGGCTGTGCCTGCATCACTGAATGAAACAAGGCACCAGCTTTAGCTCTGACCTATGGTTTAACTGCTAGAGTGCTTCTTGGCACAATTTTGGCATGTGCCAAGTATCACTTAGACTAGAAATAATACCAGATGTGGAAATATACCTTGCAAGCTATAAGTCTGAACTACTGAAAATAGAGCTGGTTTATGAGAATATTTGTATTTCCATTAGAGCTTGTGCCAGTAGGATTTTGGCTTATATGCACATTTAAAGCACTGGATATCCTGATATGTTGACAAAGTCTGAAGAGTTACAGTTCCTACCAACATTTGGAACACAAAATGTTCACCTCAGTCAACTTTATGCCTCTTCACGTCATTCTTTGCATATAAATTACTCTTCTTTTTCCCCTCTGTGACTGAATAATCCCCATAGAACAGTTAATCCAAAAGAAGGTATCTCTCAACTCCAATCCAGGAATCTTTTAAAGAATACGTAGTAGAGATTATTTGGAATTAAAATTGTCAACTTTCTAGAAATTGCATCCATTTAGATCTTAAGGCATTACTGGTTTAAGACTGTGAATTAAAGGTTGCAGACCCTGTTTGTAGCAATGGTAAGTGAAAACAGAATAGTAGGTGCTAAAAATTGAAATTGAATTTCAAAAATAAATACTAAATCTTCAGATAAATCTGATTTGGACATGCCTATTGTCAAAAATTCTTTAGTGTAGAGTAAATTCTCTTTATCAAGGAACTTGACACACTAGCCGTTACTGAAAGCTACCTATAGGAAGGGTTAATATCCCTTAGAGGCAACCTGCACATCAGGTAAGTAGTTGTCAGTCTTTATGAAGCTCTGGGAATGTGAAAATAAATACACCTACTTCTAAATTCATCAGTCTTTGCAAACTGTACTATACTGCTTCTCATCACACCTTTACTTTGTTCTACCTTGTGTGAATCATGGAAAAAACAGAGCTCCTGCAAGTTAACTTGCACACTTTTATCAAGTCAGTCCTAAACAAAGGAGTAGAATGAGGGCTCAGTTTCTTGGTTTCACTTTACGTTTCTTAACCCTTCTTCAGGGAAATCTGAGTAAGCTTAACAAGGTTCCTAAATTTGAAAATATGGTTTGAGGGCAGCAATATGAGCTGTGAGCTCTACTCTACTCTTGAGAGACTTGCTTTCCATGATGTCAGTTGTTCAAGATATAACAGGCATTCTGTTTGAATCTGATATTGTTTCATCTAATCTAAGAAAAAAAAATATTATTCCTTTGATTAAAAGAATTTTCTTCAATAAGGAGAACGAAAGTCTAGGTAACACTAATGGTTAACAAAGTACTAAAACTGCCTAAAGCATAGTACATTATGATCTGTGGAGCATCTTGGATGTGATGGTAGCTTTCTAGGAGGAAAATGAGCTAAAGGAATAAGTGTAGGAATGATTTTTATATACTTAATTAGATATTACTGGGAAATTTTTAAAGGAACAGCTTTTAGTACCACTTATTATTTAGGTTCATCACAACATTCCACATCAAAAATATGATAAAAATAAATTGAAAATCCCAGTTAGTTTATTTCAAGTATGTACTTGGTTTCAAATGTATGCTGGACTACAGATGAACTGATGAATTTTTTATCAAATAAATTTCACTATCTTAATTATTTTCAGCATATTTTTTACTTTTAGTATAAAGAGTGTCTGTTAATTGTCTTGATTAGCAGAACATAATTTCAACTACAAAATTATTACTTATCAATAACCATCACCTAGAGGTTTAATGAGCTGCTTGTGATTTCAACAGAACCAAGGTAATTAGTCATGTCTAAGAATCAATATCTCATATCAGCAGAAATGAAAAAAATTCTAGATATTTCATGAGGTGTCAATACTGTAAAGAAAGTAATTAATGGCTGTCTTTATTAAATGATACTAAGTAGTCAAGTATTCCTTAAAATGTTTTACTGATTTGATTACAGCAAAACTGTAAAAATTAAAAAGCTATGGGTTTTTAGAGCATAGCATGACAATATTATAGGTTATTTAGACATTTTCATTGTTCAACCCCAACTTACTGTAAGAAGATTGCTGTCATAAGGGCCAGGATTTAATCATACCAGCTGGTTATATTGCAACGGCCAGGGTAAAATGTCAGTCTCATGTTGCTTGTGACTGCAAAACTTCTTTGGCAAGAAAAATATTCGCTGCTTTTCCGGCTGGCAGACTCCAACAGATATTGCTTGTCCTAGACTGTTGATTTGCAAGACAATAACTGAATGACATAGCAACCTTATATTCTACAACAGCACTGTCTGATATATTGTTTCATTCTGTGAGGAATGGAAGTTCATGAGCTGTAATGAGCCAAGCTTCAAAATTACAGAGAATAATTTATTTTTTATCAGAAAAAAAAATGTGTAGTTTTCATCAGTCCTGCCAGGAACACAATAGTTTTACTACTATACACTATGAATAATACACTCAATGAAGATTTGAAATATATCTTCTACTTAGGGATTTGAAAACTTCTCCACATTATATCCTGGAGATTACGCTGCAGCATTTGGTGCCTTACATGCCTCTCGCATGCATTTGTGGTATATATAGAGAGCATTTTAAAAGTTGAGGTCTGATCCTTCAAAGGTACAAGCATACAGCTGCCTTTGTAGATCTCAAGCTTATGAGAATAACTATTCTATGTTTGAAGTGTGACTGTGTACAATTTTTAGATTAAAATTTTTGTACAAATTTAAAAATCTCATTATTTTACTGGTAATACATTTAGCAGAGCCCATCTAAGTGGAGTTACTTTAGTTTAGCCTTGAGAATAATGTTTTGTATTATAACCGTTGTTTCTGGAAACAGACACTTTGATGAAGCCAGAAATATTTGAGTATTTACATTTGATCGTAAAAGGTCATTTTTTTCTCAAGCAGAAAAGTGGTTGAATACTAGTCATCAGCACCTGAATAACATTTTCAGAAGAATCCAGTGTATTAATTTTCAGGGACAGAGATTATTACCTACACCTCATATCTGTATTTTTCAAGCTGTGTACAGCACTCCCATGAAACTATTGTTTGTATTAAAAATCTTCACATAAAAGTCTGCAGGAGCATGTGATCAACTTGTTGCTTCCCAATCTATCTTAACAAAACAGGTAAGTTTTGCTACACATCCCCTGAAGATCAGAGGAGGACTTAACCCACTGAAAACAGAGCAAAAGAGGAAAAGATAGCAAATGTTGAAATAAAAAAAATGAGAGGCAGGATCTATCAATCAGAATCAGTCAGCCACATTTTCTGCATTATGTGGTGGGGAGGAAGAATACCACTAGGTAGATTTTATGTGTGAAAATTGCAAACAGAGAAAAGGAGATTTAAAATGGTTATTACACTGTCAGAGGAGTATGTGTAGGAGGAAGAGGGGAGGAACTGCAGTGAAATATCTCCTGATGGAAGCCGAGATCAGAAAGGAAAGTCAGAATAGCAAATATTACAGGATATAGCCTGCTCAAATTCCTAAGCCTTGAAATTTCTACTTGCAATAAAAGAAAGGGAGACACGAGACTGACATCTCTTGGAGGCTTGGACTGAAGAGAAGTACCCATGGCTGTGGATATGGGAAGCAGGACTCTGTGCATGCTTGATCTAGCTTTTAGAGAGAAAAAGGGATTCTAGGGAAGAATTTCTAAAACTGTTGAGGAGGTATTTAGGATTATATCTCCAATTTTAATGGCTCCGTAGTCATATTCATAATTCAAAAACTAATTTGATGTCTTCCTAAAAACACCCTTTGTTTATCTAGTATATGAGAGAAGGTAATTTGCACAGAATCAATTTAGCATCCTCTTTCCCTTGCAGGTAACATTTAATCCAAATAAAACAAGATGAATAAGCACTGAAATAAACCTGCCCCCAAGATCCTCTGCTGAATCTAGAAACAGGAGAGTGCCACCTCTAGACACCACTGGAGCAAATAGTGTCACGGATTGTCATTTTCAGTCATTTAAAATGTTCCTATATGATCCTTATGTTGCCAGGCACCTGGAGGTAGGAATTTTCTCTGTTGATGCTCTGTAGGCTTAAGGTAGTGACACTTCTGTGATGAAAAACCAGTGCTAGCATTTTATTCATCTGATATTTATGTGGATACAAAATAAACCAATCCTGATGGCCTGCCATGAAAAAGAATCACAGGACATTTCTTCTTTCTTCATAGAAGAAAGGGTAACAAAAATGTCTCTTTGCCTTAAAGACTCATTGGAGACCTTCAGCGCAGAGCTGTTCTTTCAGAAACAAGCTAATAGCTTACAGCAAGAGTGCCAGCACAGATGTGGCACTGGGGGTGGTGGGGCCCATTCCCCCAAACTACACTATGTCAAAGATTCACTGCATTTTGTTCGGTGGAACACGTTTTCTCAGGTAGTCACTTAATATGATCCTCCTACGTCTGCATGAGCATGTGAGAAAACGCCTCCTGCCCTCCCTGGCTCAGAACAGAGTTGAAAACCTGCACTTTGGGGCAGAGAGAGCAAGGACTGGAAGCTGGCTTTCCTGCAGCACAGAACTCTAACTGCAAGGAAGCACACAGAGTGTTCTTTCCCAAAAGAGCACTTTTTGATCTAGAGAGAGATATTTTGATGCAGTCTGGTTTTGAGAACACATTGCAAAGAGCTTCGTTTCATCCCAGTGCAGAATGACGAAAGACTTCAGCACACTGAACAGTGTCAGTGTTCTGAAGTCAAGTTTCAACCTCTAGTCAAGCTTCCCTCATCCCACTTTGACCTGCCCCATTCAGATTAAATCATTGTGATCATATAATTCCAGGAGAGCAGAAAAATATAACAAATACTTCACAATATATGGTGTCTTGTTCAGCATCATGTTGTACTGCTTCCTTTTTTCACTGTTAATTTTATGTGGTTTATTTCTTTATGGTATGACCTAAATTAAACAAAAATACAATATTAGAATTAAAAACCACATTGCCTCTGGTGACAGTAACTAAGTTTCCCTTGTATTTTTATTCCCAAATATTTTCTTAAAGCATTGAAAATGGTCCTTTCTCAGTCACTCTCAATGCTGAGATCTTAACCTGACCTAACTACAGAATTTGGCATGTGCCAGCAAACATACATTATTAATACTTATTTATGTACTTTCCTATGTTCGTTGTTTGTTTTCCAGATCTGATTCTCTTAAATTCCTTTCTTGCTTTTGACTCTTTTAATGACCTTGTCAAGTTACTTGCCCAGTCAATTCTTTGTTTGCAACTCTTAAGGTCTATGATATCTGCGTACCATAGTGAGGTAACACTTACATTGCTTGTAAAGAGTATTAGGCTTCCATACATGAAAGATGCTGTATAAATACTACTACCATCTTTGTAGAATAGCTCTAGGAGGAATTTTTTTCAAAAGACTTTGGAACTTCCATATACATAAATAATATCTATAAAATAACTCTATCATGTTAAAAAGATAATCTAGCATTTACAACTGTAAAGTTTTTATCTATGTTGTGTTATTCTTCCTTGTCTTTGTTTATTTTCTGTTTTTATCTACTGAAGCCACAAAGCTCACTTACCCTGAAATGTCAGTTGGAAGGAAGACTTAGGACAGTTGCAAATCTCCTGGAGTCCTTTTAAATTACATATTCTGGTGAGCAATTTTAATACATAGATCAGGTTTGGTTTCAATGGGCT
The DNA here is from genome assembly GCA_013398225.1 of Steatornis caripensis. Lineage (NCBI taxonomy): Eukaryota > Metazoa > Chordata > Aves > Caprimulgiformes > Steatornithidae > Steatornis > Steatornis caripensis. The sequence continues at coordinate 114,697 of VZSC01004276.1, forward strand.
TTTAATATGTGTTCCTACTGGTTTGTTACAGTTCGGTTTATGAAATTTCTTTTCCTTCTTGGACACATCCATGTCTCTCTAACTATCTGCAAGAAGCTTCCCAGAGAATTTGAGGTAGACATAATGTTTCCTCACATTTTTCATAATGATAAGAACACGCAGGAAGAAATCACTTAGGAAACTTTGTTCGTTTATTTTTCTGGCTGTTAAGGGGTTTACTTCAGTGTATATTACACTTGCTAGTTTATACTTAAAGACTTTTTCTACGGCTGTAGTGAGGATACTGCTTCTCAGAACTGACCTCTCTTTCTTCTGCAGTTGCCCATGCTACAGTGTTTTCTTTTAAGAATGTCAGAAAGAAGCATCCACAGGCTTGTGTCAATTTTGTCTTAGTATTATCTTTCTTAGAAAACTGCATTGTAGGATGCCCTTCTAGTCTTGGATAGTGTGATTACTGTCAGATTTGGAAGATGAGTGATTGGCTGAGATTTCTTCTATTATGAGTGTTCAATGTTCAATAATTTAATGAAGTTTAAGTGATTTCTTTAGTTAGCTATAGCCTCTGAGCAGGTACAAGTAGAGTTATAGTTATTACAGGAACGTGTATTTGAATAAACCAAACAAGTTATAAATTAACTAACTTTATTAAATAATCAAAGTTAGCACTCCCCAAATCAGATTTTAATAAGTTAGGAGAAAGAGGAATAATGGAAATGTTGCAATGCCATTTTTGAGAACAGCTCTGAAGTCATCTCACTAGTTTGCATATTCATTACTAGCTACTTGTATACAGTATACAGAATACATAATCCACAGTATCCTCCAGGTACTGTAGTCTATTGATTACTTTCACTTCATTAACATAGCAGAATTGAATCCTGTTTACTTAACATTAATGCTAACACGTCCTTATTACAGACTCCTTTTCTTCAAGCAATTGAACTATAACTTTTGATGTCCTGTCAGAACTACAACTTCATAACATCTTATCTATTAAAAATTACAAAGTTCCTTTTATCATCTCAAACAAACTCTGGTTTGACTTACAACCTTATACCCTACACCCTTGGCTTTCTGGGATTTCTTGTGCTATACCTTAGCTAATAGGGGTAATTCACTTTTCTTATTTATTCCTTATAAAATCTTCATTTTTGCTCTCCTGAATAAGCAATTGTTTGTCACTGGCTTCATTTTCATCAAACCTTATAGAGAAAAGCAAACAAATGATTCCTTCACAAACAACTCTTTATCACAGAGCTCAATTTGTAGTGATGGACACCTCGTATATCAACCTACCTGACAATTAAGATCAAAAAAAAAAGGTCGCCGAAGAATGCTAACACTTTACTTTTCCATATGCCAAAACATGTTTTTTTCATCACAAAATAGGTTTAAACACATTTATTTTGTTTCACCATCCTTGTTATTGAATTCTAAGTGAAGACACACATTTATATTTTCAAAGGGATTTATATAATTAGAGTCACTCATTTCATTCAGGAAAGTATTCTCATCTACTTTTAAAGTGACATTTTGGTGACATTTAAAGTTACTGAGTCAATAGAACAGATTTTTTTTTTTCCCCTCAGAATAGAATTTTGTAAAACATCTATCTGGATAAAAATTAAAACATGGAAGAAAGATAAAAATAAACATTGTCCAGTTCATTTGCAAAAATCCTGCTATTTTTGCTATCAGAAACTTAAAGTTCTGGTTTCATAACAACTTCAGATGGTAAGATTTATGTTCAAACTCCACCCTGACATAACAGCGTCACACTAACACCAACACTGTCACACTAACACCAACAAATTTGAACAACACCACTTTAAAGCAGTTTTAGTTTGATCTGCTCAGTTTACCTAATGGACTACCAAACACACTTTTTAATGAGACTGAGATAGGAAATGTTTGCTAAGTGGTGGGTAGGAGGCAAGTGGCACAAAACTTCCACAGAGACTTTCCTAAGTGTCAGGTTTTAGTTCATGACTGTCTGTGAAACTAAATCCTAGCCAGCTGTCTTCTGGGTGCTCAAGCCCATACTTCCAAAAGCCACATCCTTCTGCTTAACATTGGAAGCATTGCCTTCCATCTGCAATGGCAGCCACGCTGGGACTCTTAGAGCACATCGGATCAGCTGAAACCTTATGGAGCAGGGCTCTCCTTCCTGCTCTAGTCTCTTACACCTATGACACTGGAGGTCTACCTCATCCCGTCTCCTGAGAAGGACTAAGAGCTATAGCTCCTGCTTGCTCAGAGTGTTGTAACCACGGGGCACCCTAGGGTATGGGGTTGTTCTGCACCTTTTCTTTTGCTCCAGGTAAAAAGTTCAGGAAATAAAACATCAGGAATAGAGCTGTCTTAGTCTTCTTCAGTGAAAAAGAGCACTAAACAGAACACTACAGAACACTAAATTAGGATGTCATTGCACACAAAACAAAAATCATGCCAGTGTCACTCAGAATGTCAGTCTCTGAAATGACTTGTTAACAAACTGTTCTTCTAACCACAAAGTTCACATCCAGCTACAGCTTAAGAGAGAGGACTTTCTCACTTTTTTTTTCACACCTCTAGCCCCCTTCTGATTGAGTTTTATTAGGCTGAAATATTAGCATTTTCTAGACTAACTGCCTTTCTTGTGTTATTGTGGAAGAAAAGTTCTCTCTTCTTTTCTGCTATCTAGTTGCTGCAAAAAATACAAGTCTACTGAAGAAACACTGCTGTATTTCAGAAGGATGAGGAACTGCATGCTTTCTTTCCTTTTCCACTTCTACTAAATGCCAGGGAACATCAAGCAATGAATCAGAAAGGATGTTACCATTTATGCACCTTGGTTTTCCTGCATTTAACTGGATGCTGCTTTTGACATTCTTTAGATGCTGCTTTCAGTTATTTTAGATTTTAATGTACATTTACATTTAGGATACATATAAAGTTTATTACCTTAATAAGTGAGTCACAGTATCTACAGGTGCATTGCCAAGCAGAAGAATCTGTCTTGCTGTTGGACTCCAGGTAGAAAATAGACACGTACGTAAAATAAGTTGTGTTATAAATACCATCAGACAGATTATGGCAGAGATGGGAGGGAGGCAGAACTCAGCATGTATACCCTCTACTATGAATTCTCTGAGATTATTAAAAACAGAAGCAATGAATAAACTACCCTCAAAGTTAACATCAAGTAATTTACCTTTCTCTCAGTCTATCTGAATATCCCCAACAACCATCTCTAGCGCCTACCTGTGTAGTTTGGACATGGTTCTTACTACTTGTATGAAGTAACAAAGTAGTAAATGTATGGCAGTAATTATAGTCTAAAAAGAGGGCCTGATGAAAAGCAAGAGAGCTGGATGAAAGACCATTGGAAAAACTGAGGCTTGAAACTACACATACAGACACATTTTACATACACATATTTCTCTGGAGTAAGATACATAGATTTATTTAAACAGAAAAGAAACTGGAAAGTCCACTGGGTAACAAGACTATTATCTTTTTTTGCTTTAAATAATTTTATTTTAGTTTTGTACAATTTGACATTTGTCAAAGGCAGAAAAAATTTAAAAAAAAAAAAGATCTCTTTACAATTCCACTATATTTTCAAGCTACAAACTAGCAAATAGGAACATAAAGCTGTAGACCGTGGACAGGACTGAATGACTTTCTCATTGACAGGCAATGTACTTCTTAAGAGGCATTTCAAGAAAACAAAAATATCTTCAGAAACCATGCTCTCCTCCTTTCTCTTTTTTCTTCCCCCAGATGTGGATGAAATTGAGTGACAGAGCATGGGAGGAAGGAGGCAGGCCTGGATAGGACGGCAGTGCAGCTGAAATCTTTGTCAAATTCTGACCTAAGTGGGAAAGACAAGAGCAAGATGAAAACCAAACCTGATTCTAACTCCAGAGACGAAGCAGCAGCCTAGTTGGCTAATAAATCTTTCCAACCTTACCAAAACAGTAATATATTTTGCCATCGAGGATCGTCATTGATACAAGAAGAAGAAAGATTTCACACTAAACAATAAAGGTTTTAATGTCATTAGTATCCCATAAATAGTGGACAATGGAAATTTAGGAATTATTTGGAATTTAGGAACAGTTACAGCTTTCTCCATCTGTAACCTTATAGGTTCGTCTAAGCCCATAGCAGAGCTAGCATCTTCCAATGTAACTGATTTCTGAAGGAGAAAAAGCCTCTGTAGAGAAGAACAAGTTACGATCCAAATCAAATGAATATTTATTTTACCTGAGTTTTCCATAAAACTGGGGTTGCAATAGAGAAGACTGGCTTGTAGAGTTGAGTAATGAGAAATTAGTGTTCTTCCATGTGAGATACGAGCAGAACAGAGCTCTAGAAATTAGTTAAATAACCTCTACCTCAAAGCATTAGCCAAAAATTTTTGGTAGTATTTATGTGACAGGGCATGGGACTATGTGACCAGAACTACCTGAATGTGACCTTAAAATATTGCTTATAGTTAGTGACTTAGAAAGACTCCTAATCTCAAATCTAAGCCCCTTATTTCTGCAAAGTCTGTTATTTACAGTCCTCTCATTGTTATACATAAATAGCTGCCCTCTGTTTTCTTCTTAACAATGTTTTGGATATTAAAAAAAATATTACATTCCCTTTTCTGGATTAACCGCGTCTTTTAACTTTTCTTCTTAGATCATAGATTTTAAAACTTAGCTATTTGGTTTTATCTACAAATATCTCCTCTAGGCAGATAACAATATTTATCACCGTGATGTCTAATGGGCAATTAGTAACAGTGAGAAATATGAAAGAGCTGAGGAAAGAGGAAACTCTAAACCTGGAAAGGGATAATTAAAGGCCCGAGGGAAAGCCCTTGGGCTTTGTACCAGAAGCAAAAAATCATGTTTAAATCTACCAACAGAGGCATGGGCAGGTCACTTAACTCTGGAGCACCTTGATGAATGATGGCAAAAAAGACCAGACTGAGGCTACCACCTATACCTGTAGCTTAGTCCAGAAAAGGGAAAATTAAGCACAATCAACACACTGGACTATAATCTGATGTTGGAAGAGTTGGTTGGCTTTGGCAGGTAGAGGGGAAAAATTATGCAAAATGTAACAGTACAATGTATAAAGTTGTGGCTATAAGGACTAATAAGATTATAAATTCTGGTCTTGCTTGCTGGAGTTAAAGAAGGAGAAAGATCTGGATGACTTGAAGAGCCATGAGAAAGAAATGTGATCCTGGGATGTCTCGCTGAAATGTGTTTAGGAGCAACTGGGAAACATTAATGTTTTCGTGTGAAGACGTTGCAGCTCTTCATCTGCTTGGGTTTACATTACAAAACAGCACAGTCCCTGAGGCCAGTGGGTTGCCTCAGTTGGTATATCACTCAAGTACAGACCTAATCATTCTTACTTCGATATGGTTTAGTTCCCCCATATGTTTTGTGCACCGATGTTGAGCAGTCTTTTTACTTCTTTAGCACATTGCCCTTTTTAAATCCTGTTTTTTCACTCTTAAGGGTTTCGGGCAGATATTTTAATTAATTTCTCCAGGTGTCAGAAGGAGTCTCTTCCCCAACAGCAAGGGACCAGTCAGGGATGAACAGCTACGTACGTCTGTTGGGAATACCATCTTCAGTTAAGATTCGGTACGTGGGTGAATATCCCGTGACTGAAAGTGCTGGGAAGGCATGCTCAGGTCTAGAATTGTCTCCTTGTCCTGTCTCTACAGAACAACTAAATTGCAGCCTGTCTTTATCTCTCAGGAGATCTATAGGGTGTAATTGTGAAGTAGATTCTAATGTGCCCATTACCTCCTGATTATAAACGTAAATAGGATCCTTTGTTTCCTTGGTTACTTGATTTGAAATAATAAAAAAGTATTAGATGTCTAATCTGCAAATTTAGTCTTTTTACATAAAATGTAGAGTGGGTTTATGCAGTAATGATAAGGTAATTAAAAAATATGGAAATAACTTTATTAGAAACTTAGTTTCTCTGAGTCAGGTGAAAAAAAAATGCAATAACTAGATGTATTTGGGCCCTTCAGGGTAAACATTCTGCAAAAAAAATTGCTCTCTTTCATCTGCAGCTAAAACTGAGACAAGCAGTAATGTCCATAGTAATTATCAGTGGGTTAGTCATCCACAAACACCTCTGGCAATCAGAGCTGAAGTTCCAAAGAAACAGTTTGAATCTCCCTTGGCTCCCTCCTTCTAGCTGGGAAAGCAGCTGCTTCAATTGCTCAAACATCTCCAGAGATCCACTGACAAGTGAATAGGAGCTACTGCAGCTTCAAATCCAAGAAACACGGTGGGGACAACTTTGTCTTCCCCAAGGATGAACCTGGCATCTATGTTTATCCACTCCCAGGCACTACCTGGGAGCAATTCAGCACAGGGTCCCCTCCTGTTCCTACCTGGAAATACAGGGCCCTTCCCAAACATGCCCCTGCCTGCCTTCCAGAAGACACATGGCTTGACCTGTACTGAGCTTAGTTTGAGTTCAGTGACCCTTTAAACAAAGTACAAATTGACCCCTTAGACAAAGTTCACGCTCTAGAATATTGTGTATTCTTGTCTAGAGTTAAAAGTGATTCTTCGTGACGGATTAATAAAACATTTATACTAAGTTGATTACACTCATCTCAGTGCCAAACCCCTACCTCATAAAGCAGCCAAGATTACTCATATACAAAGTGCATTCCAACTTCAGCTACAGAACACCAGAAGGCTTAATATACAAAACAAAGGATGAGAAGACTCATAAATCGCAGGAAAAAAAACCTCTGGGAAATCATTACTATTTAAACTGTGTGTCTTTTTTTTTCTTGCAGACGTGACAAATCCTACATACAAAAAAGAACTATTTAAATGTTTGAACTGATGTGGATTCTTAATTTATTACCATGACAATGATTAAAGCTTAAACAGCTGATAGAACTGACCAAATCTTTACTGAAGGGCTTTATGGTAGAATCAAAACTTTAAACAGGGACTGATTGTTTCAAAACCCTTAATAGAAAAAAATATAAACTTTTTATTTTTAATTTTCTTGTTTTACATGCTCACACAAATATGTCACATTCATGTAAGAAGTGCCCAATCTGAAAGATCCATACAAACATTTTTCAGACAAGCTATTGCACAGGAAACGTTGGCTCCTCACTCTGTTTTGAAATGCCTCACAGAATAAAACTTTGCAAGCTCTTCAGCTACTACTAGTTCTAGCTGCAACGACCCACAGTCACGGTACTTTTTAAACTACTGGTTAACCATTTATGGGAATGATTGAAATATTCAGTAAATGCTTTTTACCTAAATTGCGTGTAAGTAGACCTGTGTATCTATATGAAACACCTTCATTCAGCTAGAGCATGTTGTTGAAGACAGTGGCACTGGTCAGCCGGGAAAGGACTATCTTCAAGAAAATGAGTTATATTGGCTGGAAACCTTGACACTGACAGATCCTAAGATTGCTTCAGAGCCCAATTGAGCAGTAAGCCAGCTAACTCCTCTGTTAGACTTGAACACCTGAGTCCACAATTGCAAGGGCTGTGTTTTTAAAACCATGGTACATAACTGGAATTTTGGTTTCTGAATCCAAAATTATAAATCTCCAATACCTACTTGTCATATCTCCAGAACTATAGGTTTTTAAGTTCATCCTAAGCCCCTGGATCTGACTGCAAACATCCACATTTTACAGTGAAAGACTGGAATAACAAAAGCAAGAAACAGCCCTTCTCTGGATACCTGCACCTCTGCTGTTCCTGGAGAGTCTTTCTGCTCACATCCTACATTTCCCACAGTGCTCCTAGCCTAAACATTAGTATTTGTTGTGGGACTGAAAAGAACTTCTTTCTGAAAATGGAATCATCAATGTTCTTTTGAAGACTTTAGATGATTTTACAAAAAAAATTGCCAACTTCTATAACTTCTTTCATGTATAGCTTTGAAAAGATATTTGCTTGTCTAGGGGCAGAGTAGGAAGCCTTCACTTTACACAGTAAATGAAAGCAATTGCTTCTATGGTGTTCAAAACAAGTATGTGGTCTGAGTCTCATGACAAAGCACAGCCTAGGAAAAAACACTTAAAAAAAAGTTTTAAAATTCCCAATATAGGAAAAACCCAAGCAAACGCACTACTCCCCAATTGTTTTCTTCACAAGAGGAACACATCAAAAGAAAGAGTTTAGCTTTGTACTCCTCTGCAAGGTACAGAATTCTTATCTTCGTCAGTACTATGCTCAGGAACAAGGTCACCGTGGTTAAGGAAAACTGACTCCTGATGTCTCCTGGGCAGGTGTGGCCTCCCGCGCTAGGGCGCCAGCAGCATGTGCCAGCTGCAGATGTCCTTAGACCTCCTGGGTGGTTGTAGGCTCTGAGCTACCCTGGCCTGCCCTCACAAGGCATGAACACCTCTCTGCTTCCACTCTGCTACTACCTGCATAAACATTGCACACAAGAGCAGAACTATGCCTCAAGCAAGCAATATGTCTGGTCTTTTCTGGTTTTGCATTTTGCCTAAAATAACCCTTTTTTTCTTTACCTGTCAGAGCAATTTTCTAAGCTTTCTTCTCATTTCTCTTCCCTTAAGGTAGCTCAGAGGAGGTATGCAAAAGCATTTTTTCTTTTGGGAAACCAATTTTTGACTGTTCATTAAAAAAATTGCATGCTAAAGCTGAGCGTTGAGTAAACTAGGGCAATCAGCTTGCTCCTTGGTTTTAAAGGGAGTTTATTCTCCTAGGAGAGAAGAAAAATGAAACTTGGCACTGCTCTAGTTACAGAGGCAGACTGCAATACAGGATATCTGCATTTAATTCTGGGTTGTACTACGAACTTCCTCTGTGAACCTGGACAAATGATGTCCCTTTTCTCCCCTTTTACAATACCAAGTTACTCCTGGTTAATAATAGTGCCAAGTTACTCCAGCTCATTATCGATGTTACCGAGTCAGCCTGTCATGAATTAGAGGCATAATTTATCTCTTACTACGTACCTGCTCAGCACTGGGAGCCAGAAATAATCATTATCTATTAGTTTCTTGAGGTATTAATTTAGAGTCCATTTCTGGAAAAAGTTTCAAAAGGCATCCCTGATGACCACAGAAACAGCTCTTACATTTTGAGGGCACAAAGACTTTCATCTGAGATAATAAACCTGGATCTTAATCTAAGTTTAATTGCATTAGATTCCAAAACTTCATTCAGCTTGTTTTCATATATTTTTTTCACTGCATACAGAGAGTGCTAGACTGCATAAAACGTCCATATATTTTCCCCTAAGAACTGTTTAGACTATTAATGTTTCATTAGACAAAAAAATGTTAATCACTTCCCTGTCATTTGCATGAACACAAGTATTTTGTAAAATGCTTCTTCAAGATGAAAATCCAGGTGATTTAATTATTTTCAGTAGTATTATCAGCTCTCCAATCTGGCCTCAAGCAGCTGTGAATAAACATTAAAATAATCTCAGAAGGTTCTTTTATATACAAAATCACCAAGTATATGTATTTCACATCTACAGGAAAAGTGGGTTGTGTCTCAGTCTTGAGAAAATAAGCTCAGTCGTTCTTCTTTTTAATAGTAATGAATATTTTAAAAATGCAGGGGGTCTTTTATTTCCAGGTATTTTTAAAAAGGTCAGAAAACCTTGTGTAATTTTAAGTGGACCAATGATCTGAAACTAACTACTATCTCAGGTCATGGCATTAAATAGCTAAGACAAATTTGTTTTCAGAGTAATTTGTTATTTATATACTCACATATTACAAGAAAAAAAAAGGGTTTTGATTATTTTTTCTAATTAACTTTTTATGAGTAAAATGCACTTGATTTTCTTTTTTCAGGAACGGGGTTTAGGTTACAACAGAATGTTGCACAGCCTTTAGCCCATGTAGCTAACCTATGTTCCATCTCTATAAACATTTTACAGCAAAACACAATATAGCCAATGGATTTTTCATACCTGTTATCCATGTAAAACAGAATTCTTGAATTCTTTCTTTGCTTCTCCTGAAAAACCTCCTCTCTCAGGAAAATTTCCACAATTTCCTCATTTCCACACCATGTAGCTCAATATTAGAGTCTCCCATTGCAATGCCAATGCTCTTTTTACAAACAGATATTAACACAACACAAATACTTGAAAACAAACCTGTGGATTCTCGAAGTTTCCTCCTGCCTTCTACAGTCAAAAGATGCTGTCAAGAAATACCATGGGCTCAGTAATTTCTTTTCTGTGCTCATGACATTTTCTTAAGATGCTGAAATTAGTATCAGTAGTAAATACTCTTTATTAGCATTTGAACACTCACCACAACCTTCTGTGTAGGAATAATTTGAAGGCTTTACGGTTTTTGGTCGACTTGGTATGTCCGTGTCTCTCAGATACCTGTGGAACATTGTCGCACACATTGTGATAAACTAAATAAACAGCAACCAGATCCCAGAGTCCTTGTTGATTCAGATTCGAAGTAATTTCTGCAATATGTGCAAGAACTCATATTTGGACCAAGACATAAAGAAACTCAATATGTACCAAGAATTACATATAGTATACCCTCATGATCTGCTGCTGCCAAAAATGACAGCACAATATCATTCAAGTGCCTCTCTTACAGACTCTCTATTTTGACTGGTTTTATTAGTACTATTCTTGTTTGTATTACTGATTACCATAGGAAAAATAATTTTGGGAGGAATGAAGAGGATGCAATTTAATATGCTTTGAAATTTTATTAAAAATAGTCTATTGGTTTTCCTTTGGTGTTGGTTGTCACTGGAGATCCATCTGTTTGTTATTGTATGAGAGTACAGCATTTGACTTTCTTCTCTTAGCTGCCAGAAAATAAAGAACAAAGAAGCTGCTGTAGCATTGTGTGCTGCCTCCCTAGTGCTGTCCTGTGAAATGAGCTATTTCAAAAATAGTTGTTAGTTAAGGCTTTTCTCCCTTTTGATATTACTCTACCCAGCACTATCAACATGCATTCTGGAAATCCTGAAGGGCTTGGAGCTGCATGGTGTAGCAGATTTTTAACCTCCAATGGCTTCCTTTATGTTCCCAGAGTGTCTGTCTTCTATTACTCTGGAATAATTACCTCCTCACAATGCAGACACCTCTATAATACTTAAAATCAATACCTCAACATGCAGATGGGAAGAGGGTGATTAGGTTTCATCATGTAATAGGTGAGGAAAGGCTAGTGCTTGGGGTATAGCACATACCGTATTTTCTGAGTTGAAACAACATGGCATTTCAAAAGTAGATGAATGCTAATCAAGCATCTGGCCTGTAATCTCCAGACAGGAGGCAAATCCATACCAACCTGCCATGACGCTGATATTCTAAGCTCTCCCAGTGTAACTGTGTTAGCATGATGAGGTTTCCTTTGTCCATGTCAATGCAAGTAACAGAAGATCCCTCTTTGCGTCATGATGCTTTGAAGCTAGATTCTTCCCATACACAACACTCCAATAGAAGCAACGCAGGTGTTGCCTTACTTGAGATAAAGCTACATAACAGTAGGCAATAGCAAAATACAATACCCCAAACAAAAAAATACCCCCAAACCAATCTTTCCCCTCTGGAAAGATCCTAAATGAGACTGTAATCTAAATTGATCCTTTGAACTGCATACAATTCCTTAAAAATCACAGTAAATGAAACATATTCCTGTCCTTCTCCAGAAACATATTTATTCTTCACTGGACTCTGCTCTACAACAGAGCACATGCTCACTGGCAGATTTGAGACTCCACCATCACAACCCTGAAACATGGCCCCAAAGATACTGTTCACTCTCTCACATTTATTAAAAGAGTCATCTGCCACATCTTACCCTTTACAAAAATTTGTCACTATCTACTTTGACCATGACAGACACTTTTCTACCCCATAATCTCATGACCCTTGTATCAGGAATCTGAATTTGCCATTGATCAGCTTGTAAAACATATGAAATTAATTTGCCTTATTCTTTTCACAAGGACAAAATTTATCTCATACTCAATCAGTGGTATTCTGGAAGCTGAATAAACACTTTATTACATTAATTTACAGCATCCCTCTAAGAGTTGCTTCATAAAGGATAGAAGCAAAGAAAACTTTGTAGGTTGGTGATGTTTGAGTTTGGTCATTCTAAAACTCTTAAGTAGAATGAATAAAACTGATTCTCTAAGTTTCGGCTTGCAAAATGACAATAAAGTGTTTGGGGTGTTGGTTAAGAAAGACAACCTTTATTCTGGCTAGCTCCAAATGGAGGTAGAGGCCAGCACTGACTGAATAAAAACCTTGTGTAAGCTTCACAAAAAGAAGAATTTGAAGCACTGTCAGGGAAAGGGCACTTGATTGGGAAAATACAGATTTACTGAGTGACACCGTTTTGCTGAGGAAAAGCAGATACAAAGGATATGTTAGTGAACAAAAGTGAAAAAAACTAAGTGAAAGACTTAAAAGGAGTAAAGGAAGCTGCTAACTTGCCACTGGCCTCAATGGGTCAAGCACTATACTCTGTGAAAACTCAAGCATCATGTGCTAATTGCAGTTACTTAAAGACACTCTGTTCTATACATTTGGTAAATTGAGTAGCTGTTCAAGAAACTAGAAAAGGCTGTGAATTCTGCACTTCATATATGTATGTCTTTCACCCAGCTGTCACAGCTGCCTGTCTGGTGAAAGGCATGCTTGGAGCTCTCTTGCAGTTTTAACTCATATTACTAAAGCAAAAATTCTACACTAAATGAAATATTTCTTTGTAATGGTGTCCATATCACTGCCCCAGCCAATCATGTTTCAAAGATGTGCCTTCCAGATCTTCTCCATCCAGTGCTTTCGGCACTTTTATGTAACTTGCTGTCATAAAAAAAAAAAGGACTCTTTTCTTTTGATAAGCCATCTTTAGGTACCTTAGCTAAATTGATATGTACTGACAAGATTATTGCTCATTAACTTCCTGTGTGCCTTTATTTAACATCATCAAGCTTAAAACCTCTTTCTGAGTATTACCATACCTACCACTGAAATGGAAAACAGCAAAAAATAGTGATTCTGGGACAAGGTATTCTGACAGCTTAATGATCAGAGTGAGTGACTATGCAACACTCCTGGTCTCAGGCAGTCCCAAAAAAAGGTAATATGTTTCAGTCACAGAATTGTTTGTTAATTATTTTCATATTTCTGAATGACAGTTTTCAACAAAGTATGAGGAAATAAAGATTCTAAGGGGACTTACAATTAATGGGTTGAAACTCAATGCTTTTATAGGTCTTGCAGGAAATATTTGAGTCCCTCATTGAAGGACTTTTCCCTTTTTGTGTACATGCATCTGTGTGTTCACATGTGCACCTCACTTCAGGCTTTAGAATTTGCCATTGTTGTGAAGAAGTGGTTTTGCTGTTCTGGCAAAAATTGAATAGTAATCTCTGCTATGAAGTTATCACAGTATATAGTCCTCACTTAATTGCTTACAAAATGTAAATTTCTCACAAATGGTCCTTCCCAATAAGCAGAATAAACGTATTACACAAGCAATTAACCAAACTACAATTATCTCAGCATTTCTTCCCCTGCTATTTGAAATTTTGAAATTATTTTCGGCCAACAACTCCTGCTTCATAAATAAAAGCCACTAAGTATGACTTATTGTGTTACAGTTTTTTGACAAGAGTGTTATATACTTTCTATAGTCTTTAAAGATGTCACCTTAACTGAATGAATTGATTAAATTGTCCGTTAAAATACTAGAATCTAAATGTTCTGAATACACAAACATGTACAAATACATATGCCTCACAATGAAAGAGAATGGTGTACTGCGAAAATGATCCATTCAAGTGTTCAGTATTGACAGCTTGTATTTAAACTGGAGCACAGTAAAGCACTCTTTAAAAAAAAAACTTCCTATATTACTCTGCTTCTCTTTTAAGAAGTGATTCTACTAGAAACAAATGGGACAATACCATAGCTTCAGCTCTAATACCTTAACTTATTCTAGTGTTATCAGTGCCCATATTTTTAAAATTTAGTTAAAGAAAGGATGTGTCCTGTCGGCTATTTCTATTTCTTTTTCTACAAAATGACTTTTCAGTTGAAGATTTTTTAGTATGTTCTTTTCTTGCCTCAATTGAATAAACTTTAATTGTTTGCTGAAGTAGACAAATGTCCTTTTTTTCTACTGCTGGGACAGATGGAATTCAGTGTTCTTACTGCTTTGTCTTGAATTTACTATTTTACAGCAAAGCATTGTCCTCACTTGGCAGTTTGTTAACTGTAGGCGTCATGAAATAGAAAACTTTGACACATGAGGATGGTTGTACTCAGTTTTTGGTTTAATCACCAATAATTTCCTATGAACTGGTTTTTACACACAAGTAAAATTTCACAGCATTATTTGACAAATCCTAATTAAATAAATTATATTGCATGGTCTATGCACTCTTCTGAAAAAACGACTCTACAAAAACTGAAACATAAGCATTTTGCTTGAAATCACAACTCTAGCTTTGGTAAAGACAGATGTATGTACCTTATCAGATATTAGTTTATAACATGCAGAAATACAGTATAATTGAAATTCTCTTTCAAGTGAAGTGACTAGAAGTAACTTGTGACAGTCAAATTCCCAATATCACCTTCCAACACGAAATTAAGCACTTCAGAACAGCAGCTTCAGCAAGGAGATACAAATGGGAATAGCTGGTATTTACTTTGACTCTTTCCTATAAAAAAGTTACAGCCCAAATATAGAGATAGATGCTGGGAGAAAGGATTTGTCATTACCACTTAAACAACATTAAGATAGAGTAAATATCTGTCATGTCATAGCAGAATCACCGAAACACATAATCACAGAATGATTTGGGTTGGAAGCAACCTTAAAGATCACCTAGTTCCAACCCCCCTAGACACTTCCCACTACACCAGATTGCTTAAAGCCCCATCCAACCTGGCCTTGAACGCTACCAGGGAGGGGGCATCCACAACTTCTCTGGGCAACCTGTTCCCATGTCTCACCACCCTCATTGTAAAGAAATTCTTCCTAATATCCAACCTAAATCAACCCTCTTTCAGTTTAAAACCCTTACCCCTCATCCTATCACTACCTGCCCTTGTAAAAAGTCCCTCTCCAGCTCTCTTGTGGGCCCCTTCAGGTACTGGAAGGCTGCTGTTAAGGTCTCCCCGGAGCCTTCTCTTCTCCAGGCTGAGTAAATCCAACTCAGCCTGTCTTCATAGGACAGGCACTCCAGCCCCCTGATCATCTTCATGGCCCTCCTCTGGACTCACTCCAACAGGTCCATGTCCTTATTATGTTGGGGGCCCGAGAGCTGGATGCAGTACTCCAGGTGGGGTCTCACGAGAGCAGAGCAGAGCGAGAGAATCACCTCACTCAGCCTGCTGGCCACACTTCTTTTGATGCAGCCCAGAATGTGGTTGGTTTTCTGGCCTGTGAGCATGCATTGCTGGCTCATGTTGAGCTTCTCATCAATGAACACCCCCAAATCCTTCTCCCCAGGGCTGCTCTCAAACTGTTCTCCACCTACTCTGTATCTATGTTTGGGATTGCCCCAACACATGTGCAGGACATTGCACTTGGCCTTGTTGAACATCATGAAGTTCACACAGGCACATCTCTCATGCCTGTCAAGGTCCCTCTGGGTGGCTTCCCTTCCCTTCCCTCCACCATGTCAACTGCACACAGCTTGGTGTCAGCAAACTTGCTGAGGGTGCACTCAATCCCACTGTCCTTGTTGCCGACAAAGATATTAAACAGCGCCGGTCCCAGTATTGATCCCTGAGGAATGCCACTCATCACTGGTCTCCACTTGGACATCGAGATGTTGACCACAATTCTTTGAGTGCCACCATCCAGCCAATTCCTTATCCAGTGAGTGGTCCATCCATCAAGTCCATGTCTCTCCAATTTAGAGACAAGAATGTCATGCAGAACAGTGTCAAATGCTTTGCAGAAGTCCAGGTAGATGATGTCAGTTGCTCTTCCCTTTTCCACCAACACTGTAACCTCATCACAGAAGGCCACCAAATTTGTCAGGTGTGATCTGCCTTTAGTGAAGCCATGTTGGCTGCCACAAAGCACCTCCTTATTTTCTATGTGCCTTGGAATATTTTCCAGGAGGATCTGCTCCATGATCTTGCCAGGCACAGAGGTGAGGCTGTCTGGCCTGTAGTTCCCCAGATCTTCCTTTTTTGCCCTTTTTAAAAATGGGGGTTGTGTTTCTAATTTTGCAGTCAGTGGGAACTTCACCAGCCTACCATTACTTCTGAAAAATTATGGATAGTGACTTAGCAATTTCATCCACCAATTCCCTCAGGACTCCCAGATGCATCTCATCAGGTCCCATGGACCTGTGCACCTTTCAGGTTCCTTAGATAGTCTCAAACCTGATTTTCTCCTACAGTGGGCGGATCTTCATTCTCCCAGTCCCCGTCTTTGCCTTCTGTGACTTGGAAAGTGTCGCTTGAGCACTTGCCGGTGAAGACTGAGGCAAAAAAATAGTTGAGTACCTCAACCTTTTCCATATCCTGGATAACTAGGTTTCCCATTTCTTTCCAAAGAGGGCCCACATTTTCCTTAGTCTTCCTTTTCTCACCCTTGTACGTACAGAAGCTTTTCATGTTGCCCTTGACATCTCTGACCAAATTTAATTCTATCAGGCCTTTAGCTTTCCTAACCAGATCTCTGGCTGCTCAGACAATTTCTCTGTATTCCTCCTAGGCTACCCTCTGTAGGCTTCCTTTTTGTGATGAATTTGTCCAGGAGCTCCTTGTTCATCCATGCAGGCCTCCTGGCATTTTTTCCTGACTTTTTCTTTGTTGGGATGGATCATTTCTGAGCTTGGAGGAGGTGATCCTTGAATATTAAGTAGCTTTCTTGGGCCCCTCTTCCCTCCAGGGCTTTATCCCATGGGACTCTACCAAACAGGCAGAGTCTTGGTCTTGGCAGACTTCGGTCCTCTCTCCCGAATTCCAGGGCAGTGAGCTTACTGTGCACCCTCCTCACTGCCCTAAGAATCTTAAATTCCACCATTTCAGTGCAGTGTTGTCCTTTAGTGCTCTCTCCAGCGTCAGTTTACAGATGTGCGCGGAGTGTACAGACGTACGCTCTCCAGGATCTGTGTACAACTGGGCCAGAGATCAGTGCTCCCAAAAGGCCACAAGCCTCATCTCCCTTTCCCAGGCAGGCTGAGCAGGCGCTCAGCCTGGAGCACCCAACATGTCCACAGGGCAAACTCTGGGATAGGGCCTGGCTCGGCTGTTAGAAAGGCAGTGAAAATATCCCTGCCGTGGGAATGTTTTTGTGTAATTGCCTCTTCTGGGACCTTTACAACTTCTGAAACAGCTGTTACTGGGTACAGCTGGCAATGAGAAGCTGTATTAGATGAGTGGTTACTCTGATCCAATGTGGCGAGGTTTATGTTCATGCCGCTATTAAGCTTGTCACATTCCAGCGAGTGGACATGTGCAGCATGATACACACATATCATGCAAGGATTTTACAGAACTGAGCTGCTGCAGAGCTGACCAGATTTTCATGGAATGAAGGACAAAATGCAAATCACTGCTAGTAATCTGGCAAAGCTGTTTTTACTGAGAAAGAAGTGAAATTACCATTAATTTTCAAGTTCAGTTCCAAAAAATGATACTGCATTGAGGCACTCCACATTAACAGGACAAAGATTACCTCCAAGGTAATCCTTAATTCCTTGCTGATGCATCTGGCTCAATTCAGGTACAATGTGTTAAAAAATTTGTATTCAATGAAGTTATTTCTGATTTGTGATGTGATAAAGAAATTTTGACACAGAGCTCTGGAAAACTACCAGTTTGCAAATGCACATTTACCAGTTGCTGGTGTGCCTGCTGAAGTTACAGCCCCAGATGTTCTTCTCATCTCCCTGCTAGAGACATCCCTTCCCACCAATCAGCCACCTACATGGTGTTAAACTGAACGGTACTAATCTGTTCGCAGTAAATTGTTTGCCTGTCTTAACTCTCCACTGCTGATCTGGCTGATATTGATGTATCTATCTCAGGGAGTGTTTCCATGAGTAGACCTAGCAGTGGGTCTGAGAGGAGAGCACCCACCAGTCAAGGAGGGGAAGGTAACTTCTTCAGCAAGAACAGCTACTATTAAGCTAGAAGACAGGGTTATAATTTTAGCATATTTGCTTCTTTAAATGTTTATGATGATGGTTTCTCTACAGCAGTTTCAAAGCATTTGACCTGTTCAGTCCACCTGCTCCACTGTCTAAAAATTAACCCATTTGCCAGCTGCTGAACTGCAGCCATGCACCTGCTGAGATAATGCTGCACCTTTCTACCTGCACACAGCAGCGCACTGTGAGAGTTATGAAAAAATGTGTATAGTGCCTCATTTCCTCAACTTGCACTGGAAATTTAATTACCCAAACAGAAATGGTTTAAATTAACTCTGCCTCAGATAATCAATACACTGCAAACAACTGAACTGAAAATTTATTTGTTAGAGTTATATATAAAATGAAGACTAGACCAGAAATTCTGAGTGGGTTTCACACAAACCAGTAGCATATAGGGAGGCTGAATAAAAGGAGCAAATTTTTGAGATAAAATCAATACTAATACCTACTCCAAGACAACACCTTTGTTTTTACCTTCACTGTGGAACTTTTCAAATGGTGTGTTTGTTGCCTCAGGTCCCTGAAACAGAACATTTGGTGGAGAAATGCAGCACCTGTGCTAATTTTTTGCTGTGTAGGGTTTGCACAGTATTTATGTCACACGGTATATAAATGTATTACACAGCAATGAGCACAGCCTCATAAGCTCAGAGTCCCTTTAGAGACAGCCAATTTAATTGCAGTTGCTCACAGTATGCTCAGAAACAGTAGGTCTCTCATTTCTTAAGATCTTCTCTTGCTTTCTTAATTTTACAGCTGCCTGGTAACATTTTCAAAAGCACATAATGTCTCTGGGTATTGTGTTTGACAGCTGTCAAAAAAATTTATGAATATCTACATCAGGTCTTGCTTACTGTGCAGGCAAAGTGGCACAGATCTCAGCAAGCAAACAGCGCTGGATGCTGTGCAGCTTCCCGGGTCAGTCCCTCAGCTTCTGATCCGTCCTGTGTTGCTGAGGCTCTTTTATTAGAGGCAATGAGTTAGAAAGCTTAAAGCTTGTATATGTCAGAACAAATTGCAGTTATTTGGCTGTTTTGATTCTAGACTGATTGGTACGCTTCAGTTTTGAAGGTGATATGGTCTTGGAGATCCTTTAGAACAAATTTCTGAGTTTGTTTGTCATTTTTCTCCCGTATCTCAATATGGTAGAATCATAGAATCATTTTTTTTGGAAAAGACCTTTAAGATCATCAAGTTCAACCATTAACCTAGCACTGCCAAGTCTGCCACTAAACCATGTCCGCATGTCTTTTAAACGCTGCTTAGGGTTCCAGTGTCTGTGTAATTTTGTGAAATACAATTATGTTAAATTCTCACTCTTTGGTTATCTTCCCCTCCAAAAAAAGGTTATATACCACACGACTCTGAAGAAAGTTAGGAAAGATGATCCCTAAAAATTATGTATCCTGGAAATTAAATGTTTTCCCCTGTTGCATATTTCATGACCTGGGGAAACACAGACACACATATCTCTGGATTCTCCTTCCTATCGCCACTCTCAGGAATACTTTTGTTTCAATTAGTGAAAGAGTTTATGCTTTAAAGATGAAAGGATATAGAACTTGTAGCTTTCTAAATCACATGATCTGGGACAAAAATCTGGTAACACAACCAGAATTTTTAGAGAGGCTCTTCTCTTCATATTACCATTGCACAAGCAAAACGTATTATTCACAGGTGGCACTTGTAATCCTGTAGCCAGCGTTAGCATTACAGATCAATTGCACTCTGTGAGTCTGAGTGCACGAAATCACAGACAGGGAGCGTTTCTGAAATCTCAGCGCCCGCACATGGAGTAATACCCACTACCCCATACCGATGAAAGGCACAGATGCTTTTCCGCTAACAGCACACCTTGTATCCAGAGCGTACTCACCGAGAAATATTCAGGCAGCAAAAGGGAGACTTATATAGTGCCAAAAGTGGGATTGGTTTTCTGTGGGGTGTTTTTTGTCTCGTTTTTAAATCTGCTCTCCTTTTGAATCACATTCCTGCAGACCCTGTGCACAGGTCTTTGCTTTGCTTTCAATAAGGGGGAAAAAAACGATTGCTTGCTCTTTTGTAAATTCGCCGTAATCACTATCTCTCATCTCCTAGTATTATGATCTGTGTTCCCCAGGCAATACGCTTCATTACATATTTGCAACCCACCTATATACATGCAAATTGATTGTACATCTGAGATGTATCATCTACTGCCACAAAACAGCTGTGTGTTTGTCCAATTCTCACTGCAGCACTGGAAGGCAAAAAACTAGAGTAAAACCAAAATGATAAATCAGAATAAGAGTCGGAGAGAATTAGAGAGAGAGGGGGGAAAAAAATCATTCTGCACTCAGTTCCTGTGGAGAAAAATAATCTCCGCAATTGTTGCAGCAGTGCTATGCTTGTGTATCAAGTCACTGAACATGACCCACTCATAAGACAGTAATAATACTAACCTTCAAGTCCTTGATATAGCAGTGAATTTGCAGTGTTAGCAGCACAGAGCTTAGTTTCTGGAGAAAGAGTCTTCTTCATCAAGTTTCTGCATCTCTGAAAGACAAAGGTAAACTTACTGATTCTACTAGAGAAAAAGTAACAATCAATCAGAAACATCTGACTTCTATACCCGTCTAGTAGAGTTCCTCGTCCACATTCTGTTAAAAAAAAAATACTAAAATGTAGAGGTATCTTCCTGAGATAAATAGGGCTAAGAATACAGACTAAGTTTGAACAATCTAACTCAGAGATGCAAAAACTGTCTGGATTCTCTACCTAAAATATAAGTTGGACCTGCTCTGGAAAGCTGCTGCTCCTGCTTCTCCCTGCAGCCACGTAGCAACCAAACGTGACCACAGCAGTGGGTGAAATATTTCATAGGATGGCTGAGGCAGGAAGGCATCTCTGCAGACCAGAGACGTCTAGTCCAGCTTCGATGCTCAGAGCTGGGTCAGCTAAAGCAGGGCACTCAGGACCATGTCCAGTCAGGATTTCAGCAACTCAAATAGCTTTAAATCCCTCTGTTGATACACATCCCTGCTGAAGAAGTTTTCTCTGAGTCCCCAAACTGAGAAATTCAGACTCTGACAGAAATTCAGATATTCAAAACATTGGGTTTTTTAGTCCCTGCATGATTGTCTGCTTGAATTTTGCATTAATATCTTTACCCTAAGGTTCAAAACAACTGCTGTAAAATTAATTACAAGAGTGGGATATAGTTTTTTTTTAATAGGCCTAAGATTTTTCACAATACCAATTCTAGTTCTGATCTCAGTCACTCAGATAAAACAGCATTCTGCAAGATAAGCTTTGGTTTGTAACAAATGACAGATACCGTGAGTCTGCAGTGAGGAGTCTGACACTGAGCTGGAGGTGTCTATATTTGTTATGTGTAAGGAGTGGGTTTCTATCTCATTAAAACCAATGAGAGTCTTTAGAGAGACATCCAGCAGTGGTCTCAGATCAGAGGCTTCAGAAAATTGATGTTTGATTAAGCTATAAATGTCAAGCTATCAAAACTTTGAAGAAGACGAGTTAAGGAGGTGAGACAGACTACCAGTTCAGTTTCTGTGTAGGGCTGGCTATGTAGCTATAAACATGGATTAAAAATCAGAATTCTGTATGTATTAGTTTTAGAGTTAATGGTGGAAAGTGCGGCATATGATGGAGCAAAGGAACTGGTTAACGAAGATGTGACAGAATGCAAAGGTGAGGGTCTGTGCTTGGTTTTAAGAATATGTATGTTTTTGTTTTGACTTTAATAATTACAGCGACATTATGGCACTTTGAAACTGAAACTTTGAGGTATGTGTAAGAGATAACTCGTTGGAAATAGCTCTAATGGACAGAGTGATGCAATGTGATATACCACATAAAAGCTGAGAGGGGATTTGTCTTTTTATACTTGAAATAATTACCTTATCTGTTCAACCTTGGCTTTTTACAGTTCTCTTTTTTATAATATGACATAAGCTGAAAAATGGTACATGATACTCTACAAATGACAGAAAAGGTAATGGGATAGTACAGCTTTTAGGATTGCTAAAAAGGTGAAAGACTTGCTTTAAACCGTGAAATACATCCATTGTCAAAGTAAAGATATGCTGTTCTCAAAACATAAAATGCATTTTAAAAATATATTTTTGAGCAGAGCAAATAGATAGCCAGTGTCTTATGAGAGTTATTTGTTGGTTTTTTTTAACCTTAACACCAAAACCAATCTGAACTTTATTTTTGTGGTTCTAGTGCACATCTGATTACCTAACAAAGGTGGCAAGAAGATAGCAACAAGGATTTGGTGCATTATTTTAATGTCTAACAATTTAAAGCAAGAGCAGCCAGCCACAGTAAAATTTCTGTCTGCAGAACTATCCACTTTGTGACCAGACAATGGGTGCTCAGCCCTTAAACCTCTTGACTGAGACGAATAACACCAGGAGCTGAGGTCCTTGTACTCTGCTGAGAAATATTTTTTCTGCTGTACTACATGCATCACACTTAGATTCTATATTCTAGAGAGTAAATCAAACTGCGTGAATTTTAGCTGAGCATATGTGTCACTGCACATATAAAATATTGGAAATAAAGAGCTTAATGAGGTAATGTACCAGAGTGAACTATAGCCCAGTCATTTCCTGTAAGAATAGGGAAGGACAAAGTGTAGGCAAGTCCAATCTCTCATCAACAGAGGAAAGGAGTAATGCAGGAAATGTACAGCACTACTGTATCTGTGACTTTGCTCTCAAGAATGACTAGTCACAGCAAGAGTCTGCAAGCCATTGTCTCCAGTATGGTATCAAACACGAAGAATTTGGGAAGACACAATTGCTGGGGGTCAGCCAAGACACAGATTCTCAATTCTGAGACCCATAAGACACCCCAAGACAGGGTAATAGCCTGTCACCAGGCTCTACCTGTAGTGCCTCTGGCTAGAAGGCAGATCCCGTGGGAGCTGTCACACCTACGGACAGTCTTCATCCAAGGACAAGGTGTCTATTTGTTTTTCTCTTGATAATTTTGCTGAATAAACTTTATGATCTGTATTTATGCTGGGCTTTCATACACTCCTAGCTCGTATTCACCTTGTAATATCTGACTTCTAGAGTCATGACTTCTAGGAGAATGTGATCTACAGAAGCCATTCTGTTTCTTCTGAGAACAGCAGACTCTTCCACTGGATAGAGACTTGATTTGAATGTATCTGTTAATCCAACAAAAAACAGAGAATTTTCTGCACTTAGAATGTGCAGTTCGTATTTCCCTGGCAAGCTGTATCAGAGAAGAGTTGTCTTACGACTCCCCAAATCCTTCTGTCACACTTCAATATTGTTAGAGGACTCTCTACTGGAAATAACCTCAATCCACACAAAGAATAACTGAAATAGAAATATATGCCTCTTACCTACACAAATCTGGAAGCTGCATCTTCCATTGAAATTTAACGCTAAAACATTATTTAGACTAATGAATATAATCTGAAGGATTGTGCTCCCCTACAAACATGTCCTATAAATACAAATTTAGAAATGAATAGAGAAATTATTTATACACTATTTATATAAATAGAAGGAAATAGAAGGATAGTTAAGGAAAAGAGAATTGGAAGAGACATTAGTAAGGAACTCCTTTGCTCTGAGTGAGATGAAGCACATTCAGATTCCCCCTCCCAGGTAGTGGCAAAGCTTACACATAAGGACTGCTAGTGATGAGAATCACAGACTTTTCTGGATGATTAGTATCATTGGATAATCTTTTTTGCAGTTAAAATGTTTTCCCTAATATATGAACTAAATCCCTGTTTAAGTTAATCGCATTTCATCCTGCCTTCTGAGGACTTGCCCAATAGTTGTCTACCAGGATGCATAATTAGTGTGATATTTCCACCTCAGCCTCTCCTTTCTAATTGAATAAAGCAATTACTGCTTTTTCTTTTTAAATAAGCCCTATGACCACTTTTATTCCTTTCCCATTGGTTCTTTACCTTTTTTTTTTAAATACAGAGTGGACCACACTTCTTAAAACTGGTCACAGTTCAATGCTTGAGGCCACACCGCTACTGGCAGAGGAGAATAACTACAGTTTATGCCTTAGATATTCCCTTGGTGTTTTATGCATTCTAGGAGGACACTTTTTCTGCATTACCATTTCATTACTGATGCATATTCAGGTCATATACTACTATTATAGCTCCAGATGTAGTATTTCTGCTTATTCCTTAATTATACATTTTGCATAACAGCGTTCAGTTTCCCTGAGGCATGGCATTTTCACTTTACCTTTTATCTACTGAATACTACTGATTGCAGGGTAAATCTTCAGTTTCTTAAACTCAGCTTGAATTACGAATTCGATGTCACCTCACAGTTCAGTGTCACCCAGGAATTCAATTAACTGTTTAAAATGTCACTCAGACTCTTGCACAAGACCTCATTTGAAATGCCCTAAAAAATCTTGGAGCATTTCTCAATGAATAACTTTTTCAACATCAGCAACAACTTTCTGATTTCATGTAGATTGTTTTTCCCTAGGCCTCTGAAAACATTAAAATTAATCTCTATAGAGTACAGAGTTCCCCCTTCTATGCACTAGGGCAGCTATCCCATCAAAGGAAGAATTTAGTCATGGTAGTGTGATTTACACTGACTGCTTCTTATCACCTCACAATCTCTAGGGTTTGTACCATCAAGCTAATTCCTCTCTACCATGACCTTTGTGATGTAATGTCCTCACTTAAGACAAGCTGTGCATTTCCTTTCTCTGGTGCCCTGGGTGCTCACCATTCCTTCTCAAATTGCCAGTTCCTGGGGAATTATTTTGGCCAATGCCAGGGTAAGAAAGGGTCTGTCATCATGAGCACACATCCTCCCAAAAAGCTGGTTCGCAGTCACTGTTTTGACACAGAAATCAAAAAGGAATATCAAACATTTTCATTGTGTTCCCTGTGGCAGCACAAAGGGTAACGGGATGTTGAAGTCCCAAAGCGAATAAAGCTGTGTGGATTGACTTCAGTTGAAACTGAGTAGGTAACCATGGCAACAGGAAAACAGAAGCACAAATTAGTGCATCAACAAACACTACATGGCCAAGTTCCCTGGCGTTTTTTGTCCTGACACTAGGTTCAGTACAAAAGCTTCTCCCCTGTGAAATCATAGCTTGAAATCTACATGGAGGTAGGCCTGCACCGGTTTATTAGTAGAGCATTGGAAGTGCCACTCTGAAATCTGTTTTCAGACATCTCCACTCAGCTCCTGTTTAATCTTTCATCCATCTAAGATTTGCTACCCTTTGCTTATGGTTTTGTTACTTCTCAGATGAAACTTTCCAGACAAGGCTTCTATATCCCTCATCTTGCTAGCTCTTCCTCATAAAGTTTCCCTCTCTCCATAGGTGATGAGTGCTTGTGCATTCAAAAGGAGCTATGACTTCTATCACTTTACAAAGAAAAAAAAACACCCTAAAACATGTTCCTGGAAATAAATTCCTTAGCTGTGGGCTTACATTTTTCTTTTATTC
This sequence comes from Steatornis caripensis, assembly GCA_013398225.1. Lineage (NCBI taxonomy): Eukaryota > Metazoa > Chordata > Aves > Caprimulgiformes > Steatornithidae > Steatornis > Steatornis caripensis. Next base: position 140,360 of record VZSC01004276.1, read on the forward strand.
TTAATTGTGCTCCAGATTGCTAGAGGCAGACCAGAAAGAAGCGAATAGAAATGCCTCAGCCAAGGGATTTTCTAGCAATTGTCACTGGAGAAAATTCTGACTGTGCTTTACAATCAACCAGTCTAAAGAAATAAGTGAATACAATAGCAATCATTTGTAGCAGGAATAATTTGTCCTTCCACATCTTCAGACAGTGAAAAAAATGGTCCTTCAAACTTTCTTTAAAAACAGAAGAGCAAACAACTGGAGTCAGTCCAAGGCAAGTAATCATCCCCACTGCATCATACATCCGACTAAAATTTGCTCTGATTTTTCATTAAAAATAGGCCTCTGAAACTTAGTGAAGGAAGACATCTTAACATCAAATATACCGAAAGAAAATAATACACAGTTATTTCCTGATTTTAGGATCCTGTTTTGAAATTAGCCATTCTGACAACTCTTGTAGTCATAGCAAAGCCATTGAAAAGCTCCGTTAATTCTAAGACGAGAAGGGGCAAAAAACTACCCACTATGGTCAGTGCTGCTGGATGTCCTTTATGTTGAAATATGCTCTATAATAGCTATTCTTATGATACTAAGTATCCAGTATGCTTGGGCATATATCAAAACCTCGTATGATTTCAGACCCCACTTGTGGGCAAGATTCACCAGCAGCAAGTCTGAATATGTTCAGTGGTGATTCTTCTGTGCGCATAGATCATCATAGGATAAGGGCCAATATCATAAATATCACAGAATCATAGAATGGTTTGGGCTGGAAGGGACCTTAAAGATCACCTAGTTCCAACCCCCCTGCCATGGGCAGGGACACCTCCCACTACACCAGATCGCTTAGAGCCCCATCCAGCCTGGCCTTGAACGCTACCAGGAAGGGGGCATCCACAACTTCTCTGGGCAACATGTTCCACTGTCTCACCACCCTCATCATGAATAATTTCTTCCTAATATCCAATCTAAATCTACCCTCTTTCAGTTTAAAACCCTTACCTCTCATCCTATCACTACATACCTGTCACAGTTTAAGGCTGGGCTGGCTATTAAACCGGTCTGTTAACCCTTCCCCTCCACAGAAAGGAAAGGGAAAGAGAAAAGGGAGAGAGGCTTACAGGTCAGAAAAATTAAAACAGCTTTAGTGAAACAATAATTAAAAGGTATAATAATAAGAATAGAAAAAATAATGGAATATATACAAATATATTCAAAACTGATATTGAGCTCCCCCAATGACGATCACATCACCCTGGATGCTGCAGGGCAGGCCCTCGGAAAGTCCCAGACTGGACTCAGCAGCTGATGGGAACTGCATTCAGGAATGCATGGATCAACATCAAAGGCAGACAAATCAGAGTCCTTCCTGGATGCTGGCCATAGAAGAAGAGAGCTTGACCACTGAGGTTTATATAGAGTGTGACGTGTATGGGACGGAATACTGCATTTGGTCAGGCTTGCGTCACCTTTCCGGCCTGCTCTTCCCCACAGGAGGGTCACAGGTCTGACCCCTTCTCCGCCCTTTCATTTCCAGTGCACAAGAAGCTGAGCAGAATCAAGCAGTGACGTTGGTTTCCATAAGAATAGCATAAGCAAGAAGAGTCTTTCTGCATACCATTGGTACAGTTACTCCAGCAATGGCTATAACCATCGAGCCTTAACACTCCTAGAAGCAGACACTGTCTGGAAAACATGCTGTTGATTTCGGAGAGTGCAGTCTCTTAGAAGAGACTTAACTGAAAAGTAAAATTACTAAAAAGAAAATTGGTTCTGTCCTAGCTCATACCAGGAGATTGACCTCATAAGAAATCCTTCTCTGCCTCCTTTAATGCAAAGTACTCTTGCTCTAAATTTATCTAACCAGAGAAAATCAGGATTCATCAGTAGTAGGTCTCACACTCCAAGTGAGTGCGATAAAGCACTGGTAGAGTCTATCAGTAAAAAGGAGGGCTGCCTTTATTGGACCTTTTATCTCAGGAGCCTTTGCAACATGATCCCAAATCTGAGCCACCGGTCCCATAGCCTCCTGAGAAAAAACATACCCTAAAGCAAGCCAAGCACACTTGTGGATTATATACTTCTTAGGACAATTTTTTTCATATAGAATGTGATTATTATCATTAGCTAGAAAAAGCCTGGCTAGTTTTAAAATAAGCATTTTTATAGGCATCCCTTAAGTGGTTACAAGATATAAATGCAGAAAATGAATTCTCCCTCCATTACTTGTCAGAGAACAGATTTGCTATGCAGACTCCCATTGCAGCTATTGAATTTGCTTCTTTTTGCTAATAAGGAAAAGATTTTTAAAAAATCTTTTTCCCTAAGGTCCCTTGGTTTATTCGCCATCTATTTGGCAGTTCCAGCAGTGAGGAACTTTATGTAAAAATGTGTCTTTCTCCAATGTGTCTTTTTCAAGAAAATTTTCTTGAAGCCTCAGTGTTTGACTGATTAGAGTTGCAGTGACCAAGCGCAGAATTTAAACTCAGATGGTTTATTAAAAGCCACAAATCAAGAACACATGCATTAAGGTCACCTAGCATCTTTGACTATAGCACCAAAATGACATTATGTTAGAGGATGTTGAACATAAACACTCCTGAAAGTCAAAAGGCCGAGCTTTACATGTCTTTCGAACCAAGATAAGTTATGTATTATAGTTCTTTAGCACTAGACATGTTCTTAATCTTTAGTGTATCTAATCAATGCAGATAAATATTGATCTATACTCTGTATGTGAGGAGGCATAATTTGACATGTTACAGTAAAATATATTTTGTCAAAACAGATCTTTCAAGGAGATTCAAATGTGAAGCACTTTTACTTGTAATCTTTACTGAATTGCCTCAGAACAGCTCCTTTAAAGAATGACTAACGTATTCTTTAGTTTAAATTTCTGGAACAACTTTTCAGCTGTAATACTTAAATTTTATTTTAAATTAAACCAATGACGTAAAAAAAAAATCTAATAGACTAGAGCAGGCAACTATAACCCTGGCCTAGTAAAATTTTACAGCCTTACTGTTTCATGGGTAGGAGATGTGAGCACGCTTTCTTATTTGCTGAGAAGTCCAGACAGAAAGAATGGATGTCCTAAGTGACATAAAGACATAAGAAATTGTCTACCCTGTGTCTGTCTTACAGAGTACCTGTTGTCACAAGTGCCATCCTCCAAATATTTCCAGTAGAAAGTTTTCAACTTCCTCCTGAGAAGATGCTTTTCTTGTTCCGGATAGAATGTGACAGTTGCAGTTATAACCACAGGAACTCCAGGAGTGTTGGAGGCCCAGCGCAGTTGCAGGTCAAGGAAGACACCCAAAGGCATAAAAAATGTCCATAAAAACCTACCTTTAGCAGTCACATCCCTTTCAAGGTGTCAATAGATGATTATCTGGTTTTACTTCTGTTCCTAACACCTTGAGGAAAGCAAGTCCATGGAAGGCAGTGAAACGCATCAATGACATCACTGCATACAGGATTACACATGTAATGAAGACTGCAAATGGGACCATTCTTTCTTAACCATTGTGATACACGTAAGGAATATTCTTGTAATTGTTCTCCGAGCAGCTATAAGTTCATTTTTTTGAGGCTGTGTGACAAGCAATTGAAAGGTTTTGTAAAATGGAAGGAAAATTTAACAAACTTATAACTTTGTTTTCTGGCCAGTAATGTTAGTAGTAGTTGACAAATCTCTTACTAATTATTAACTCCACCCGTTGCTTTGATTGGCCAATTAAAAGGAATCTCTTCTGTATATTTTAAAACATTAATAATATTCTAAAAAGTTCATTTATTTCTTTTATCCCACCTCATATCTTATACCAATTCTGAATATTGGATATTTTCTCATTCTCAAATTTGAAAAAGCAAAAAGAACAGTTTGTGCCTATCAAAAAGGACAGTCTCACTTCCTACCTGATTCTATCAGCTAATTAAAATAAGAATTGCTCATCACTAACTCTTTCATACTGGCCACAAGAGAAACATACAGCCTGTGCTCTAGTAGCCTGAGTGAGAATGTGTTCAGCAAAAGGATCTCAGTGTCTCATCAACAGCAGTGAAATTTGCAGTAGCAATTCGACAGACTTTATTAGAAAGATTTGCTTCAATGGTTTGCTCACAACCACAGCAAAGGCTCTAAAGGGGAAAGGAATGCAACACAAAGGAATTATTGAAGAATTGAAATTAGTGGTAATTACAACTACAATGAACAACATTTTGTATAAATGTCACTTTTGTATCATTTTAAAATGCCAGCTTAATTCTAATTTTCTTGAAGTTGCTAGGTGGTGAAACCTGAATATACAAGTCAAGAACTACGTTCTAAATAGATTTACTGAAGTTTAGTTGCATCGGTCAGGTTGTTCTTTTGAAGAAAAACTGTTTCACCTAGACATACTGAAGATGACCACAGTCTTTGAATGAATATCAGGTGCAAAGTTTTAGACAGTCACACAGGAAAACTTTGAGCTGTAAGNTACAAGTCAAGAACTAAGTTCTAAATAGATTTACTGAAGTTTAGTTGCATCGGTCAGGTTGTTCTTTTGAAGAAAAACTGTTTCACCTAGACATACTGAAGATGACCACAGTCTTTGAATGAATATCAGGTGCAAAGTTTTAGACAGTCACACAGGAAAACTTTGAGCTGTAAGACTGAAGGGGGAAACTGTTAAAAACTGAAATTTATGCTTGAGTTTTCTTCTTTGGCCTAATGCTTTCACTCACGAACAACTAAGGCCATTCTAAAGTTATACTCCATCTTTAACATTCCTTACTACAGTGTAACTAACTGCACATAGTTGTAAATTAATATATCGTGCTACATAATACCTGGGATTTGTGCATGAATCAGTGCACAAATAACTATAAATGAACATGCTGTTTAATAAATGGTACCTGAACTCTTTCAAATATGACTTTCATGGTAAATTTGTAACTTTATCATTTGTTTTACTATTGTCCACTATTAATGGAAGTGCAGCTTGTGCCACCAACCTGCCATAAATTTCTTGATCGTTCTGTTAAAACAGATATTTAATTACAGGCAATAAAATTTAATTAAAATAATATTAAGACACTAAAAGATCATGTACTCCAACTTCACGCTTGCATTTCCTACATTTATCTGTGCAGTCATAACTTGCCCACTTTATACAGGACACCACTGTTTTAAGGCCATATTTGCTTTTTACAGGCACCCTCGCTCATTCAGTGTAGTTTGGATACCTTTTCATTGTTTCTCTTTGTTCATCATGCAGCCCTACTGCTTATTTACTGCATGCTATTTTAAATACTGCTGTGAAACAGAATTAATTTATTCACTGGGTTTTGTTTGAGGATCATCTATGCAGCATATTCACTCAAAAGTGATTTTAACATTTCTGGGATATGATTGTTGTATTATATGTCCCATTTTCCAGGAGGGAGACTATTACAAAATGACACTAATACCACAAGTGCACATTAACTTAGAATGACGAGTTTGAGATGCTGCAGGACTGGCTTTTCAGGCAACTTAACATTTTGGTTTATATACTCCAATTACAGATCTCACTGACTGTGTCCATGGGCTTCCAGATATTCTGCAAATTAGCAACATAGTAGTGACCTGTCAAAATTACTGTTCAATTGTGTCATTTATATTACTTGTTCAATATCATCGGCTATGTACTTTTTAGGAAGGACAGGCCAGCAAGACGGGGTGGTGGAGTTGCTCTTTATGTCAGAGAGCAACTGGAATGTATCGAGCTCTGCCTAGGGGTGGATGAAGAACAAGTCGAGAGCCTATGGGTAAGAATTAGAGGGCAGGCCAATACAGGTGACACTGTTGTGGGTGTTTACTATAGGCCACCTGATCAGGAAGAGGAACTTGACGAGGCCTTCTACAGACAGCTGGAAGTTGCCTCACAGTCACAGGCCCTGGTGCTCATGGGGGAC
>VZSC01004276.1:148782-166326 GCA_013398225.1 Steatornis caripensis
AGTTCCACCTGAACATGAGGAGGAACTTCTTTACTGTGAGGGTGACAGAGCACTGGAACAGACTGCCCAGAGAGGCTGTGGAGTCTCCTTCTCTGGAGATATTCAAAACCCGCCTGGATGCATTCCTGTGCAACCTGCTCTAGGCTAAGCTGCTTTAGCAGGGGGGTTGGACTAGATGATCTCTAGAGGTCCCTTCCAACCCCTACCATTCTATGATTCTATGATTCTATGATCATCATCAGATTAGCTTGATAGAAACAAGGGTGGAAACCAGTTTGCAGCACAGTATTTAGCTGTTAAGATTAGGACATATCTGATAACCGTCTATCATCTAACTGACAACCACCCTTCGATTTTCTGCATCAGTCAAGACAGAGGTTTGCTACACAGCAATGTCTTTGCTTATAAAGCACTGGTTAATTCTTTAAGCAATGGCGGCATGTGTCTTTGGGAAGTGGCATTCTAGCTTCTTCTAACTCCTGAAAGTTTGACTTTGCATGTGTTACTGCTAAAAACGTAGGAAATAGCAGATTGAAATGCATTAATCTAGTAGACAGAAATTCCAACACCAAATGACTACCTTTCACAGCATTTATCAAAAATTGTATCATCAGGCGTCAGTTAACAGAATAACTGCTAGCAAACAGGAGAATGCCATTTCTATGAAACAATACCTTTAGAAGATACAGTAAACTTTTCCCTATAGTTTTTTGTCTATTTACTGATAACAAATACTGAGACTCAAAATCAGAGATCAGTTAGTTACAATGAGGGATTACATAATAGGCATTTCCTGGTTTCCTCCAGCCTGTCCCTCTCCCATTTGCGAGCTTTGTGCTCTGTCTGGCAGACAGAGAAGGAAACTGGAAAGTAGAAAGGAGAAACAGAAGCAGGAGACATGTAAATCCCCCAGTTCAATACCTACATTCACCTTCATAGCACATCTCACAGTTAGGAGAAATCATTTCAGGGACTGTTCAACCCTCTAGCAGTAGGCAAGCTAAGCAAAGCTTAGTAAAAACCAACCACGTTTACCAAGCTGACGGCAAACTTTTAGCCCTCATGGTGGCACAGTAAAATGGCTGCAAGAATTTTAAATAAATAAAAAGAATTTATTCATTCTCTTCTGCCCCTAAAATCTTTATTCTGAAAAATAGTGATTTATTTCTAGTTTGCCAAAAACATCAGCTTAGACCAGGCATGAAAACAAAAAAAAAAAGAAAAGTCTGTAATGAGACAAAAGTATATGTACAGTTAGGCATTTTTCTTGGTCAACTTTGTTAAGAAAAAGAGTAGATGCAGCAACAGAAAGATCTTTGGGGGTTTTCATTCATGTTGATGATTTTTAATGTTTGAAATAAGAATAAGACTCAAAGTATTGTGTTTAGGATTTCTTAAACAAAATTCACTCAGATCAAAATAATTAAAATGATCAAATCAGTCAGATTGATTTAAAAAAATAATTTTTATCAATTTAAGTAAGACTGATGAAGACTTAGTCATGTGCTGTGCCCAATTTAAGATACAAGGCAACTTTAAAGTAAAGAAAGCAAGTGATTAGAAAAGCCAGGCTTTCTGTGGTCCTTCAGATGACCTTTTGGTAGCCAGATGTCTCACTTTTTCTGTGTTCTGCTTCCTGAACCTACTCTCTTTTAAAATCTGCCCACTCTCCCAAAATTGCTATTTCTGTGTAAAAATATTAAGAAATGTTCTGCTACTTCTTTGAAAACATTGAAGACCTGAATTCGAGCCCAAACCTTCTATTTAACCCAGGATTAATACCTTTCAATGACAATTTTTCCAACAGTTGCCAGAAAACAAAAATCAGTTCCTTACTGTACAGCTGTAGTTAAAGCACCTGAAAACTGTATCTTAGCATGGACATTAATGGACAATCTGTCCTTTAGATGTTATCACCCAGGCTGCCCATAGTGTCCAGAAATACAAAAAGCTGATGAAGTCACAGCTTTGGGTCGCTGAAGGACAGAATCCATCATCCTTGATCTTACTGAGTGCCAACATAATCAACACAATCAAGAACACATTGAGCAATTCTAAGGCAATGGGTTCTCTGACGGCTATGCAGTCTGTTCCAGAATGACAGAAGCTGAATGAAAGCAACCCTTTGCCTACTCGCTGTATTCATGTCTCACTTTCAGAGTCTATATTATAGTCACTTACACAGATTTTATTACTGCATCAAGGCATTTCTTTAGTTCAGAATTTGCCTCTTCCATTCTCAAGTAACATTACACACGGGGCCAAAGCTATGCCTCCTGAAGTTTGTAACCTACAATCTCAGGATACCCTAGTCTGAAAGGTAACCTGGTCCAGTCCTCTGCCCAAAGCATGACTGTCTTGAAAGTTGAACTCAACTCAGTTTCCTCTGCTTCTATTAAAGTGCTTGGCTCCAGCTGCCTAAGCATGAAAGCTTCAGCACTTTCCCCAGTTTAAAAGGCTATGAGCTCTCTCTTACCCTAATAAAGCACCCTTTCAGGCTGATATGAACAACCAAAACAGGTATTTCAAACTGAAACAAATGTATGCAGGATAACATATTCTCCAGACATACAAGAGAAACAAAACTGCTTCCACCAGCATAGATGTAATCCACATCCTGAATTCCAGTATGCCTCGGAAACTGTTGAGATGCTCATGAGCAACATTGTTTCTGATTGCATATTGCTCATTCATTTATGTTGTGGGTTAAATGCCATGCAGTAAATATTTCTGCTTTTTCTCAAAAACACGCTGCATTGTTCATTGGGAGTAATATGTAGTGTTGCTTTGTGCATTAATTTTGTGTCTGTTCAGACCCATACTTTAATTTCGTACGAGAGAGTTAGGGTAGTTTAATTATTTTTCCATTAGCTTTATTTTTAAACTTGAAGCATGAGCTATCCTACTCCAATTAGAGATATGGATATCTTTATCACCGAGTGGTTATATTTGCAACGTACTGTAAAATGGTTTCCCTTCTACAGTAGTTCTGTTGCATGCTGCGACATTAACTCAGTGAAGATAATTGATTTATATTTAAGGAACGCTAAACATACAACTCACATAAAAAAATGAAGTAAAGAATATGCAGATAAATGCATTGAGCATCTCTATTTCAACACACAGTGATTTGTAGAGTTGCATTTGGCAAGAGCATTAAAAAGCAAGCACTATATTTCTGTTGAGCACGAATACAATGGAAATGTATATTAGAGTATGTACAGCAGGCAGGGTTTTCTCTAGGTGCCATCTCCTGTTTCCAGAATATCCCACTTTTTGTTTTTTCATTCACGGTCTTTTCATCTGCTTCATTAATATCTCTCTCATGAAAATTAATATATTTGCTTTTCAAGTTATATTCCAGATTCAGTGGCTGTGTCAGGTCTGTAAGCAAGTGACTGTTTACCTGAAACAAGACGCCAGTTCTCCCACATCATCTGGAAGTACTTGGGACATTGACAGAGACACTCCTCAATGGAAACTCCACTGTAGGCAGGTCCAGAAGCAGCTTAACCCCTCAGTGAGGTCCATGCTTTGGCTCTCCACATGGCAATTTTCCTAAAGCCTGCTAGATGGGAGCTCCACAATTTGATCTCATGCTGCTGTGGGAAAACAGGCCAACATCTCAGACCTAATCCCGCACTTTCTTACAGTCCATTTGTTTCTCTAAACTAAAGTCCTGCTATACATTTAAGCCAGAAATATTTCAGTGTTATTGTATGCTATGCCTACATAATATTACTTCTTATGTCTCTTGTGCTTCCCCTTAGCTTTTAAGTAAGTATGTCATTTTTTCTCTCAGGAAGGTACAGTGATAGATGCTACTTGCAGTTAAAATTAAACAGTTGATGCACTAAAGTACTGCAAACATATTTGAAAATAGATTAGGGTTTGATTTATCCTGTATATTATTTTGTTGGGCTATTGACTTAAATTTTTTCTTTTATTCTTCACCTCTTGTTCTGTGTTATTATTACCTCCGTTATTACAATCACATAGCTTTCTGTGAAGTTTAGCAGTTAGCTAAGAAAAATAACTGAAAATCTATTGGCACGAAAAATACTGATTTTGCGGACTGATGAATTCCACCCAAAAGCCACAGCCTGTTGGTTGTGCATGTCTGCTCTCCCGAATGCCGTGAATTCATCATATTTGTTCTGTATGGAAGTAAAACCTATACACCAATACAGAACCTTCAGCAGATCTCAGTTCACTTGATTTTCACTTCTAATGCAGCTACCCATGGCATTGTCTTGTTAATATTAATGCCTCTGTGTGCTGACAGCTGGTATAAATGAGTTGTTAATGGAACAGTCTTCAGATGACAACTTTTCAATTTAAAATTCTCACACAAGTTAAATGAGACAACAGCTGTTGTGTAATACGTGAAATAGGATTAAATCTGTAGCTGAATATTGCCATCTCAATTTCATCTCAATTTCAAGAAGTTACAACAGAAAGAGAAAAGTACAGAAAAGCTCAATAAGGATAATCAGGGGTGTAGAATGGCTTCTCTGCAAGATGAGATTGAACAAGTTCTTCATATAAGAAATTAAATACTTAAGGGAGCACAAGAAAACAATATATAAAATTTCAATTCACAGGAAGAAGGAAAGTAAGAAATTACTATTGACCTTAAAGAGCTGAGGGAATCAGATGGTAATATAAGGTGAGAGATTTAAAACAATCAAGAAGAAGTATTTTTTATGATATGCATAATCACACAGTAGAATTGATTTTGCCAGGTTGTTTTGGATGTGAAAAGTATAAATAGGATCAGAAATGAGTTTGACAAACTCAGGGAAGTCCAAATCATTGAAGAAGTGTTTACTAATGTCCAGTAAAGTTTATGACAGCAGCAAGCCTAAAATTTCTCTGGAGGCCTTTAGCAGTTTACGTAATGGTAAAATAAGATTTCAAGGGTCCACAGAGAGATTTTGAAAGATTACAACATGTTTTCAAGTACCTTGAACAGATACAATAGGAGAAAATAATTGTTCATAGTTGCTAACCTCTTGGAGAGAATCTGCAGAGCTGTGAAAATCCTCCACGGTGGAAGGAAAGAAATGTTTTTGCATGTATACGGATGACACATGAATGAGGATGTGATGGAAACACTGATTTACAAACAGAAGAGAGGTCCCCAGCAGCTACATTCACATTAACACAAGAGGTACAGCAGAAGCTTCTGCCTGGGCATCCTTTTCTGTCTTTTTATGCTGCACATACTAAGCAACGAGTCTCAGATTTTTAGCATTGGACTGATTTTGCAAAAATGCAAAAATTTGAATTCTGGGACACAAATCCTGAGCTGGAGGGACAGTTTCACATGTGAATGCAAGGTGCATTACAGCATCTTCTGAAACTGTAAGTGGAAGTTAGATGTTCTGAGCAGACATAAATGCAAACTCTTCAGACCTGTCAGTGCATCATCCAGTTATATCAGCAACACTGAGTATGATGTTTTTAACTTACAGATTATTTTTTTTCCTGAAAACAGACTGCAGTGAATATTCTTTAAATTAGCTGGGTCAGTGCCACAACTGTTACAATGCCTACTGGGACAAAGTCCTAGTGCAAGTCATCAGCCCCTTTTACTCTCTTTCTTCTGCTTTGTCTGATAGTTCTTTAATACTTTTAGCAAGATTGTTTCTACAGAAACCTTAAAAATGTGTGTCTTGGTAACTCATAATAAAAAGCTTATGCTCTCTCAAGCATGGAGATGAAATTTGTTTGTTTTGTCAGGGTCTAGGTCTACATCGATTATACTGGTGTTAAAAAATCTTTATTTTTATTAAGTTTATGGTTATCCAGTGGTATGGGCTTGAGAATAATATTCTGATTTGTGTTCTAAATTAGTAGACTAGATAAAGGAGGTGTAAAGAGATTAAAGGACTACTTCAAGGGTTGCACAAAACACCTTTAGATTTACCAGCTTACAGTAAAATACTGCATTATTGATTAATTTTCTGAGTTATTCCACGTCCTTCAATTATCAGAGTGAATTTATCATATCCTTTAAGTGAAGCAACACTCTTCAGAAAGTAACGCATCTGAATAAGAGGAGGACATACAGATCAAAATCTGCTCAAGTCCCCTCGCTCCCAATGTCTCTCCCTCCTCCTGCCCCCTCAGTGGTGCAAGGGTACAGGGAATGGGGGGTGCAGCCAGTTCACCAGAGATTGTCTCTGCTGCTCCTTCCTCCTCAGGCGGGGAGGGCTCCTCACAAGCTTCCCCTGCTCCAACACGGGGTGTCTCCCATGGCAGACAGTCCCTCACAAACTCCCTTGACGTGAGTCCTTCCAGCACAGTGCAGCCCCTCAGGAACACACCAACCCAGCACAGGCTGCCCACAGAGTCGCGGCCTTCTTCAGAAGACACCTCCCCTGGCGTGGGGTCCTCCATAGGCTTCAGGCCCTCTCTGCTCCACTGCTGTTCTTCACCAGCTGCAGGTCCCTCTCTGCTGCTCTGTGGTCCTTCACAGGCTGCAGGTCCCTCTTTGCTCTGCTGCGGTCCCTCATGGGCTGCTCCACCACAATCCTCGGTGGGCTGCAGGGGCACAGCCTGCCCTCTCCCTGCAGGCTGCAGGGGAATCTCTGCTTTGCACCTGGAGCACCTCCTTTCCCTCCTCCTTCTCCCACCTTGATGTCTGCAGGGCTTTCTCTCACACTTTTTTCCTCAGTCCTCCTTTTTCTCTGCTTCCTCACCCAGAAACTGATTACCTTCGTCCAAGCCTCCCTCTCCCCTCCTAATTTGCCTGCATACCTGAGAATCCTAGAACTGTGATTATTTTTTTTTTTGTTGTGATTAATTTATCCGCANAGAGCAGCTCCCCTCAGCAACTGGTACGGAGACACACTGATGATATAGGCAACTGAGGATATTCTTATTCTTAACTTCCAGAAGTTTTGCTGCTGCTAACAAGTCACATGGGGTAATTCAAAATAAAGAAACCAATAAAAACTCCCACAAGGACAATGGAAACAGCTAAGTAGCCATCATCAAGCCCGGAAATAACTGTAACAACATGCTGAGCTATAACCAACTGTGTGAGCTACTAAAAAAATTACTCAGAATCGAGGGAAAAGTGATTCTTTTATTTACAAAACCAATGTAATAAGTCAGGATTAAGACATAAAGCCTGGGAAAGAGCAGGAAGAAGCATCAGAGTGACTGCTAACTGGGAATTAACTGCAGAACATGATAGTACGGCTGGACCATAACCCGACACTTCAGTAACTTTGCAGTACCAAATGAGCATGTGTGCAAAGCCACCTCATCCTGAAACAGCAAAGTTTTGAGTCTACTCTCAGTGCTATCTTACCCTTGAACTGGGACTCCATAGACTATACCAGTAATTTCATCTTGGTAGCATGGCGTGTTCGACATGGAAATAAGCATTATTTTCTTTTTTAGTGGATAGCACATTTTACCTGCCCAGATACTGGTTTTTACAGAGTGACAAAGCTGACCACATGTAGGAAACTGATGAAACCCTTTCTCTGACATTTCAAAAGACAGGGTCACACAGGCATTGGGGACAATGAGAACCAAAGAAAACACATGCTTGTAAGTATGTGGATATGACAGATCTTCCCATGGAACAAAATCAGCTGTACTTCAAGTGTTTAGGGATAGAGCTTTGCAGGAGTCAATTGTCAGGCCCGCAGCACTGACACTTGCAGTGGGATACAGAATCGGCAAAGCTTCTGCTGAGATTCTCCAGCTAAAGCTATCTGAACTGCTGCTGAGGGAATGCAGCGTTACATGTCACTCAATCAAAGGAATTGAAATTCCACATATATGCTTATAGGGCCTTTTTAATATGCTCAGCTAGCTGTAAAAGGTCTAAATCATTATATTTTGCTATAGGAATGTAGGTTGTGATACTTTCTCATTTCATGTCCTGGTATGCCCCAATTACCATTCTTAAGCAGCAGAAAAGAGGAAGAGACTAAAATGAAATCTTTCTTTAATAGTATCATCCAATTCATATTTTTTTTCGTTCTAGACTTCCTTCTGTCAGTTTTGCAAATATGGACCTCTTCAATGGGAACGTATCTGATACACTACAAGACCAAAATCCAGAACATTCAGATGATCTAAATAAGTGGAGAATGTCAAACTTAGTTAACTTTTTAGATATGGGGAATTCCCATTAATCTGTAAGCCTAATCAGAGGCTTGATTCTTCACTCCCTTATTGCGTAGAAACTCATTATGGAAATAAAGCTATTAATTTCAGTGGGATTTCTCATTGCATAAAACAATAAACTGCACAAGTATAGAAGTACAATCTGGTCTTTTGAGAAATTCTCATTTTTCCAGAAATTAAAAGGCATTCAGAAACCCCAAAACAAAAATTAGCTCAAGGTACCCATGCAAGATTTCAGTACTAGTGACAGGAAAATTATATCTACTGAAGGTTTTGAAATAAAATATCCTATCCATTTTTCCACAAGAAGAACTTTCATTTTTCTCTCATTAAATGAAGGCAAGGTTTGAAATTCTAAAACTATGCGGAAAATGATAATTGCATTCCACAAATAGGATTTCAGAATTTGGCTTTACTTCAGATCGGAACAAAGTATTTAAAAAACTTAAATTCTCCGGCTATGCCGAGAGAGTGTTAAGATTAGTGAGTTTCAGAACCCTGTGTCTACATATCATCACAGCTGTTTTTATCAGCCAAATTTGTGATCTCATGACAATACAGGCATAGTTCAACAAAGCGTTTAAAAACTTTACAAACCTATGAAGGCTGTTGTTAATTATACAGCATTAATTATCCCTAATCTTGAATTCTCTTCTGATTGAATCCAAATCCTTTTAAGACCCTTCACAGTATCAGTGTATGAATAAATAGTCTGACATTATCAGATTTTCCTATTAATTCTCTCAGTATTTGCAAGACACTGACTTTTTTCCAGAGCTCTCATGTTTTCATCATGCACAGATATGTTTCAAAATCAACATTTATGGTAGAGAGAACCTTCCCAGTTCTTATAGTACCGTTAGGTGCAAGTTATCTTATACTTTACATTCAGAAACATTTAATACTCATTAGTTTATGTAATTTGTAGATACTGATGTGCTGGCATATAACTAATGCTGTAAAATATCAATATGTCATCTTTACTGTTAAGTATATAATGCTACTGCTTTCCAGGAGAGGACAGAGTGTCAAATAGAGAAAATAAATATGCATCTTCTAAATGCCTGTGTTTTCCAGAACATCAGTAACAAGGTCAAGATTTCAGGTGTTCCTGGTATATACAAGGCAAAAAAAAAAAGTTTTCTTCTAGATGTATATTTTTCCAGTGATACCTCTTAACAGTTGTCTGCTGCTTTGTTCTACTCACTGCTAATACTTTTTCCATTTTTGTCATTTCTTAGGCCTTATAAATTTCTTCTATAATTTCTTTCAATTACACTGAGTCAGGATGCTTTTATTCAAAGAAAGGGCATGAGAGTTGTTATAAACAACTATCCAGTAGTGAGCAGCAGTTTTCCTCTATGATAGTCAATTAAAATAATCCAAATAACCTGTAATACGATCATTCTATTAAATTATTTCTTTCTCATTGAACATGTGGGTGGATTACGCTTTCGGACATCTAAGCCCTGCTGAGACAGGGTACCTCTTCAGAGTGGTCTATACCCACTCTTTTCTGATGCTGAGACAGAAACCCCCATATCCTTGGAGATAATTTGGACATTAACAAAGAAAGAGGCCAGATCTGGCAGCTTCTATGGAGCTTCCTTTATGCTTCATTCCAGGTGCTCTGCGATGTGCTTAGGTTAGACAGAGCCCAGACAAGAGAGCAACCTATGTCTGCTCCCCGATCTGGGCTCTTTCTGAAGCCAGATTCAAACTAACCTCAGGTAGTTTGTGAAAGCCATTCCAGCACACTTGTTAAACAGATCACTTGAACCCTAGATCTGTGAATCTCTCTACAGGGAGCTGAACTAGTTTTTTCTCCTAAGCCTTCTGAGCCTTGCTCTTCTTTCCATAACTTATTAAAAAATTAATGAATTTCAAAGCGACATGACTAATAACCACAGCAGGTCAAAAAGTCACCTGAGGAAATGTCCTGATTGTATCGGCAATATAAGCTGGCTGGCAGTTCAGACCACTACTTCACAGCTAACAGGCTGTTTTCCACTCCAGAATGAGAAATAACAAACCTCACCCTTTGATCAGATGTTCTTTGAGTCAGATTCTTTCAGCTGAGTTCTTATTTTCCCCCCTTCGTGGTATAATAAATAATACATATTAGTCACCACTCTCTGCTTAGCAAAGACACTGGTTTTAATTTGAAATTTTTTTTTTTTTTTACTTTCCAACTTTCTTTCTGTCCTGTGCAGATGAAAGTCGTTATATGAATGCAAATTTCATTCATTTATTCAATCGTTTATCCAGCTCCAGCTTTTGATAAATATGGTAAGACTCGTCTCAGGGACAGAAGAGAGGCTGACTGATTCCATTTCAGATTTAATGGTTACTAAGAGCTTCATGCAAAATTCTGCAGGAGTAAGTCCTTCAATAAAAAGGAAACACACCACTGCCATTTCCAATTATGTTTTAACACTAGGCAATGTTTTTTTTATTGCGTTATATTAAACAAAATCAAATTTTCATAAGATTTCTTTTATGAATACTCAAAAATATGTTTGTTTTTACATACATAGTGGGATTTAGTCACAAAGAGGCTTTTATTTCCCTGTCTTTTAATAAGCAGACATATAGTAATGATTACTTCTTTTCATTCAAAAAACCGTCGCTTTGTTTTGTAGTGGTGTCTATTGGTCAGTTTTCTTTTTTGTTTTAGCATTTTGACATAAAGCATTACACGAATGTTCTTTATATACCATTTGGAAATTTTCTTAAATGTTAAATCCTCTTACTAGAGAATTCTTTTATACCTATTTTTACTCTAGTTTTCAAAGGTTTACCTTACGCGGGCTGCAAATAAGACAAAGGCATTCTGGTATATAGATGATTAAAGGACAGAAAGACAAGCTGATCTTGTACTGCTGTAATGCTGAAGAAGTGTCACTGACACAGTGCTTTTTTTGGAGTTAGTGAAGTATTGCTGGAGACTAATAAAATACCTCATCCACATTTAAGGATAAGCATAGCACTGTTGTAGCTCTTCTTTTCATGAGAATGGCCACCAGCTGAAACCGGCATTTCAATTTCTATGGAGAAAAACAGGAAAGAAACATCTCCAGATCGATTAGAAATCAGACACCCAAGAGAGCATCTTTTTCTGAAAGCACTTGTGGCTTAATAAGTTGTGAGGTTTCTATACTGATCACTGGGTGAACAATAGCTTGGAGGTTGGAGGGTGTTGCAAAGTGTCTCCATGTCACGTTTTAGGACTCCTGTTTTCATCTTTTCTGTAGTGCAAGACTGCAATTCTTTTGTTAAATGAGATTTTGAGCTACAGCACCCTGTGTAGCTGTTGATTGTGTCCAGAATATCAGAAGAGGTTTGAGCATGTGATTCCTATAGGAGTTGCAGTAAGTACCATACAGGGTGATTAGAAATCTCCTTCGAATCGAAGTATTGTTTTAGTTACATGCGGAAACAACACAAATAACAGTGTAAATGCCATTGTGTCTTACCAGCTGCCTTCTCATTGCCTAACGTACACTACACAGGACTAGTTTCTTCAGATACACTGTCAGTGCATTGAACTCATTCCTTCAACAATTCTTCCTTTATGAAAAAGACCTTTTTACTGTTTGATCAGTTTGGGTGCCCAGATATCTCACCAGCGCATGGTTTTGCAGGCAGTATTTTTTCAGTTGCAGAAAGGAGACATACCTCAAATCATTTTTTTAAAACTCAAGAGCCTTTTGAAAAAACTCTCAGCAATTTAAAACACTGTTATGAACACCAACCTACATACTGACATTAAAGCCAAACATCAATATCTTTGATTTCAGTGGAAGTTAATTGCTTAAGTGATTCTGAAATGTTGCTTTATGGATGATCTCAAGTCACTAATGACAACTTCTTACAAGCAGCTGAGCTTACACTCTAAGGACACTAAGAAATATAAGTACCCAGAAAAGATCTCCATTTGCAGTAGTCTCCACAGGCAAGATTAATGGTATTGGAATTTGACTGACATCTCTTTATCTCAGCAATAAAGAAATTTCAAATATTTACATACAGCTATATCCTTGTTTCTTCTGCCCGCCCTAGTTAACTCAAGAAAATCAAAAATGTCATCAGGCCCTAAAAAGCAACTGAGCTGCCAGAGTTCTTTCTGCCCTGAGGTTGGTCCATGGCAGCACTGCCCCAAATAATTTCTGAGTTGTGTAGATGTTGCATCTGGAAGTGCTTGAAGAAAAGTTCCTTATCTCTGCTACTCTGGTACACTTATTTTGGTGTGGTTCTTTCGAGAGTCTCACAGTCTCATGCTACACCTAACACACTCCCATAATAAAAATTCAGCTGCAGAAGAGACCTTCCCTTTACATGAGGATGCAGTCACAACATTACCAGAAACAGGCAGGGTAACCTGGTTTCCCCTAGAAGACAGCTATCTTCCCTTGGAAGATATTGTGGAGTAGCTGCAGAAGCAAGAAAGATTTATTTCTAGCTGCATCCCCCCTTACATTATATGCTAAAATGCAGGAGGATAGAAGAGAGAACAAGACCCAGTGATGTGGTAAAATAAATACATTAGAGATGGCATATGTCAAGGGTACATATGTCATAAGACTTATGTGTGCCTTATACCAAAACAAGAGACTACAGCCAAAAACGTAGTGCATGCAGTCCTTGACCCGAGACTAGGGTTGCTGGCCTCCAGTTCTGGACCATGTCTTTCTTCTATGGCATCCTGTACACTGAGAGGGGGCCAGCCAGCTCTGGAGTAGCAAAGGAAGGAAGCAATCCTTCCAGCCACCACAGTCTTTTTCCCCCTTGCCCCCCTTGCAGCAGAATCTACGCACAGGCCTCATCTGATGAGTAAAAGACAGATTCGGTGTGAAATCTGTGTGATTTCTGCCCTAAGCCACCACTGCACCTCATCCACTACTGCATTTGACAACCAGTCCTCTCTAGGCTTGACAACATCCATGTGACAATAGGTTTCTTCACACACTTCTTTGCTTTTCAAGGACCCTCATGACAGAGAAGGCAGAGGCCAGCAGCTGAAATGTCCAACACCACTACGACATTGAGTGGTTCAGCAGTGCGCTTGCTTAAGCTATGCAAGGCAGGCAAGTTGCCCCACTGGCACTGACCATGATGGCTTCCAGCCTGATACTCAGGGCTGGCGATCTTGTGATCTGCACATCCCACCAAGACCCTGCAGGGCCCCTTTAAAGGGAACAGAGAGCCTCTGGTTGTCACAAATAACCACACGACTCGGAAAAATAAAGGGTAAACTATTCTGAGGTACGGAATGTATTTCAGACACTGCAAAGGCTAATTTCCTTGGAAAGGAAGAGACTGTTATTCCTGCCTTGCTCATGAAGAATGGAGAGTTCAGAAACTCTGGCACTGGGCAGGCACAGCTACCTTGGTGGCAATGCGTCCTCCCCAGCAGGACACAAGATCTGTTAGCACAAGTGGAGGGGAAGCCTTTGCAAGTGAAATACTTGCAGGAGTCTTGTAANTCCAGATCGATTAGAAATCAGACACCCAAGAGAGCATCTTTTTCTGAAAGCACTTGTGGCTTAATAAGTTGTGAGGTTTCTATACTGATCACTGGGTGAACAATAGCTTGGAGGTTGGAGGGTGTTGCAAAGTGTCTCCATGTCACGTTTTAGGACTCCTGTTTTCATCTTTTCTGTAGTGCAAGACTGCAATTCTTTTGTTAAATGAGATTTTGAGCTACAGCACCCTGTGTAGCTGTTGATTGTGTCCAGAATATCAGAAGAGGTTTGAGCATGTGATTCCTATAGGAGTTGCAGTAAGTACCATACAGGGTGATTAGAAATCTCCTTCGAATCGAAGTATTGTTTTAGTTACATGCGGAAACAACACAAATAACAGTGTAAATGCCATTGTGTCTTACCAGCTGCCTTCTCATTGCCTAACGTACACTACACAGGACTAGTTTCTTCAGATACACTGTCAGTGCATTGAACTCATTCCTTCAACAATTCTTCCTTTATGAAAAAGACCTTTTTACTGTTTGATCAGTTTGGGTGCCCAGATATCTCACCAGCGCATGGTTTTGCAGGCAGTATTTTTTCAGTTGCAGAAAGGAGACATACCTCAAATCATTTTTTTAAAACTCAAGAGCCTTTTGAAAAAACTCTCAGCAATTTAAAACACTGTTATGAACACCAACCTACATACTGACATTAAAGCCAAACATCAATATCTTTGATTTCAGTGGAAGTTAATTGCTTAAGTGATTCTGAAATGTTGCTTTATGGATGATCTCAAGTCACTAATGACAACTTCTTACAAGCAGCTGAGCTTACACTCTAAGGACACTAAGAAATATAAGTACCCAGAAAAGATCTCCATTTGCAGTAGTCTCCACAGGCAAGATTAATGGTATTGGAATTTGACTGACATCTCTTTATCTCAGCAATAAAGAAATTTCAAATATTTACATACAGCTATATCCTTGTTTCTTCTGCCCGCCCTAGTTAACTCAAGAAAATCAAAAATGTCATCAGGCCCTAAAAAGCAACTGAGCTGCCAGAGTTCTTTCTGCCCTGAGGTTGGTCCATGGCAGCACTGCCCCAAATAATTTCTGAGTTGTGTAGATGTTGCATCTGGAAGTGCTTGAAGAAAAGTTCCTTATCTCTGCTACTCTGGTACACTTATTTTGGTGTGGTTCTTTCGAGAGTCTCACAGTCTCATGCTACACCTAACACACTCCCATAATAAAAATTCAGCTGCAGAAGAGACCTTCCCTTTACATGAGGATGCAGTCACAACATTACCAGAAACAGGCAGGGTAACCTGGTTTCCCCTAGAAGACAGCTATCTTCCCTTGGAAGATATTGTGGAGTAGCTGCAGAAGCAAGAAAGATTTATTTCTAGCTGCATGCCCCCTTACATTATATGCTAAAATGCAGGAGGATAGAAGAGAGAACAAGACCCAGTGATGTGGTAAAATAAATACATTAGAGATGGCATATGTCAAGGGTACATATGTCATAAGACTTATGTGTGCCTTATACCAAAACAAGAGACTACAGCCAAAAACGTAGTGCATGCAGTCCTTGACCCGAGACTAGGGTTGCTGGCCTCCAGTTCTGGACCATGTCTTTCTTCTATGGCATCCTGTACACTGAGAGGGGGCCAGCCAGCTCTGGAGTAGCAAAGGAAGGAAGCAATCCTTCCAGCCACCACAGTCTTTTTCCCCCTTGCCCCCCTTGCAGCAGAATCTACGCACAGGCCTCATCTGATGAGTAAAAGACAGATTCGGTGTGAAATCTGTGTGATTTCTGCCCTAAGCCACCACTGCACCTCATCCACTACTGCATTTGACAACCAGTCCTCTCTAGGCTTGACAACATCCATGTGACAATAGGTTTCTTCACACACTTCTTTGCTTTTCAAGGACCCTCATGACAGAGAAGGCAGAGGCCAGCAGCTGAAATGTCCAACACCACTACGACATTGAGTGGTTCAGCAGTGCGCTTGCTTAAGCTATGCAAGGCAGGCAAGTTGCCCCACTGGCACTGACCATGATGGCTTCCAGCCTGATACTCAGGGCTGGCGATCTTGTGATCTGCACATCCCACCAAGACCCTGCAGGGCCCCTTTAAAGGGAACAGAGAGCCTCTGGTTGTCACAAATAACCACACGACTCGGAAAAATAAAGGGTAAACTATTCTGAGGTACGGAATGTATTTCAGACACTGCAAAGGCTAATTTCCTTGGAAAGGAAGAGACTGTTATTCCTGCCTTGCTCATGAAGAATGGAGAGTTCAGAAACTCTGGCACTGGGCAGGCACAGCTACCTTGGTGGCAATGCGTCCTCCCCAGCAGGACACAAGATCTGTTAGCACAAGTGGAGGGGAAGCCTTTGCAAGTGAAATACTTGCAGGAGTCTTGTAAAAAGCATCAAACAGGAATGGAAAATAGATTAGTTGTGGATGGACAGTCTGGATGATGATGTCTGTAACATCCTCTGTGATCTTACTCACCACTGACTCATTGACACTAAATTGTTTGCTCACTGACTGGTAAGAGAGGATGATTTCGGGGCAACACTGGCAACCCTCATCCACACAAGGATGAGCTTCTGGAAACTAGACCTTGGGTGCTGGATGGCTGGGCTCTGTTCTCCAAAGATGGCTTCAAAGGTGGCCCTCCACAAACAGATGTCGTGGACTCACTGCTGCTCTTTCCAGATGTGTATCATACCTGCAGACATTGGCCTCCAGGCAGCAAACCTCCCTTCCACAAGAGGCAACAAGCAAATGGCAAGGGCCAAAGTCCTTGGACCTAACTAAGCTGCTGATAATCTGGATGACAAGCTCAGCAGTGATTGAGTGACTTCCAGGACTATGTCCAAGCACCAGGACATGTGGAGCTTCTGGTGAGCGCTGGCAATGTCCCTTGCTGGGCAGAGCAGGGCAGGGCAGTCAAGCTCTGGGTCAGTGGGGCCTCCAAGGTTTTTTGAATACGAGCAGTCAAGCAAGCACAGCACAGCAGATCCATCCGAACTCACTGAGGCACATGGGCAGCACCTTGTCTCCAAGAGCTCAGCAGGACTGACGAGTCCAAGTTTGGGGCCCTTCCTCACACACTCCAGAGAGGCTGATACGGGGCTGATGAGGCAAAAGAAAAAGGAGTTTTGAGATGTTCAAGATAGACAGTAAGAGCACAGGCCCAAGGTCTGTGGATTATAGTCTTTGTGCCAGAGTCCAGGTTGACCAGCTTGCAGCTGGGTTTGTCTTAGCTATTTTTTGAAATGCAGGTTGCTTACTAGCATAGATATAGACTGCCAGTACACTATGGATATGCTGTCAGACTGGAGGAGTGGGGAAGGATGAAGAGGTTGAATGGAGTTTTTCAAGGTGCTCTCTCTGTTCATCATTTACACAATTTTCTGTGATACATTAATGACACAAATCACAGAAGCAAGACTGTGATTACTAAATTTAGAGGTGGCACCAACCTACAAGGTTATAAGCACATTTGAGGACATACATATGTGCCAATATTATCTCTGGGTAGTGGGAAAACCAAGATTCAATTCAATGAGGAGAAATGCAAGACCTAAGGAAAGATGAGACTACAAATGCAAATTCGATATTGACAGTGCAATGGACTACGACTTGCGGTGAGCTGAGAGAGACACGGACTCGGTACGCTGGTGAACCAAATCGCTTATTCTTGTCTCTCCGCTAGTTTTATAGTTACAGATAAGGACCTGACTATGCAGCCAATCAGGATGTTCACGTACGCAGCATTCGTATTTCTCAGTCACACACACACTAGCCATGAGCACATTGTCCTGGTGTTCCAAGGACTAAGATCAACATTTTGCCCCAGTGTTCTGGTGCAGNGCTTATTCTTGTCTCTCCGCTAGTTTTATAGTTACAG
>VZSC01004277.1:0-35322 GCA_013398225.1 Steatornis caripensis
GGGGGGGGGGGGCCCCCCCGGGGGGGGGGGGGGGGCGGAGGAGGGGGGGCCGGTTCTCCGAGGTCACTCGAGCGCTTTTCGGCGGGGGGCCGAGCGGTGCCGAGCTCGCCCGAGCGCTTCCGAACGTGTTCACCGGGCGGAATCGAGCGTTTCCGAACCGCTTCCGATGGTGCCCGAAGTGTCCCGAGTCTTTTCAGGCCTCGTCCGAAGGCGATCGATGGTTCCCGACGAGCGGGGCCCGCGTTTCCTGCCGGCTGGCCAATCCCAAGGCAGGACGCAGCCGAGCCCGGCCGAGTCCGTGGAAGCGCGGCCCGAAGCGATACCTTGACAGATCGGGTGGGAAACCCGAGCTCGCCCGAACAGGGCCGAGTCCCCGAGCGGTCCGGCCCAGAGGGTCGAAGAATCCCGAGTCCGCTCGAGTCTTTTCCGATCCCGCCCGAAGGCGGGAGAGGCGGGCGCGAGGAAAGCCGAGCTGTGCCGAGTCCTCTCCGATCGCTCCCGAATTCCCCTTCGCCGGCCCGAACGGAGACGCCCGAACGGGCAGTGCCCGAATCCGCCCGAAAGCGACCGAACCGGGCCGAACGCTCCGATCGCACCCGAAGGCAGAGGGGGCGGGAGGAGGGCAGCCAGCTCCGCCCAGGCGCGCGCGGACGAACGGTCGCGGCGCACAGGCTGCCGGGACGCTGGAGGACTGGCAGGCGGCGGGGGCGGGGCGCCAACATGGCCGTTGCGAGGCGAGGTGAGCGGCGCGTTGCCATCGATACCGACGGCCCTTTCCTCCCCCGTCCCGCGGCCGGCCGTTTCCCACCCTGTTAGGCGTTACCTCTCGCCGCCGCAGGGTCGGGGACGCGGGGAGAGCGAGGCAGGGGCCGAGGTCGAGCTAGGCCTCGGCGCCGAGCCCAGCCCGATAGCCCTATCGCGACAGCCCCGACACACTGAGCTAAATCCCGGCAGCTACGGGCCCTGTGGCAGCGTGAGCAGGGGCTTGTGCGGGCAGAGGGAGGCTTCCCTTCGGATTGTGAACCGCTGGGATTCGGGGAGCAGGGGAGGGGGGGAAGAAAAGAGTTCTTCCCGCTCACTAGCGGGGTCCCGCTCGCTGATTCCCGCTTCTTTCAGAGACGTCAGGGGTTTCCCCCCGAAAGGTAAATTCAGCCCTAGGGAGACAAAGCTGGTTTTGAAAGCTTTGGCTGGAACGACGAGCGATTGCCAAAGCCCCCAAAACAGGCGCGCGTGACGAGGTGCGCCGGGTCGCCTTGACTATAGCTGCCGTGCGCTGTGAGTGTAGACTTGGCATTAAAATAAAACATTTTTTTTAAGAAAACGAGCCGTGCTCGACCCCAGGTAAGCGTGCGCAGCCGTCACCCGCCATCACTTCTAAAATCGATAGGGCCTGGATACGTAGTCCTGCGCCCGTTGTATAAAACACGTAGCTGGAGCGCGGTCTGTAGCTGTTCTCGACAAAACCGCGCAGGAAAGAGCGAGCAGGATTTGCTTGCGGGGCTGTCCGAGAGCAGCACTTGTAGGGCAGGGATGCTCCTAAGGATCAGTGCGGGCACCTGAGCAGCTCAGACAGACTCCGGCTCGCAATCCGGACTCATCCCAAGTGCAAATACCTTGTTGCCTGAGAGTTATCCTCCTACATTAAAGAATTGATACACCTGGAAACAAGGGGTGTTACGCTTTGTTTTCTTCTGGGCCCTATAAGCTTTCCAACAGGCAGAAAGCAGGTGCCAGCGCGCACGCAGTGGAGAGTCACTACGCCAGGTCTCACGAAGGCCAGTGCCCCCCTCAGCAGAATGTTGTTCTTGCCGCTGCAAGTTCATGTGTCTCATATAAATGCTTTAAAGTTCTTACGTGGCTTTTTTTTTTCTGCCCTGTGCCAGAACGCTCACTTTCAATTTAAAAGCCGCCCAGCAGCAATGCAGACTTTGTTAATCCTGCTGAGACGACCTCAGGGTGCTGGGATTAGCAGCCTGCTGTTATACCTGAAATTATGTATTCAGCTGGCACAGTAATTATTCCTTAACAGCAGTATCCCTTTCACAGGCGTGTTGCGGCGTTTAAACGTTTAACCCGTGTGAAATGTCCCCTGTTGCTCGGAGGGAGGCAGCACGTCCTAAATAATCGTGGCTGTCAAAGCCCTCCTCGGAACAGATGCAAAAATGTGGTCAGTGCCCTCTTCTGGAACGTGATTTTAAAAAAAAAAAAAAATTAAAAATAAAGTCGGGCAACTGCCGTTAGGGAATTCATTGGGTTGCCCGTACGGTAAAATCGTACCACTCTAATTATACCTGTGGCATCACGGCGGCGTAGATGCCCAGCGTGGATGAGGCTACGCTGCGATAGCTTAGGTTATACAGAAAAAGTTCCATATCCAGACACTTCTTGTGGAATAATAACACGTCTGCGCATGCAGTTGTGGTATTTCAAATTAACATCCCGCTTCACAGTCTAAAATAAGCGTAAAGTGCAGACATCTCCTTATTGCTGTGCAAGGAAGGAAGTACATCACCTTGACACAAGGCATTCCTTTCGCGTACGGAGCGCAAATACAAACACATCTTTAACCATTAGCCACTGCGCAGCACGATGCGTAATGAAACCCTTAACTCCCATTCTGCACAAAGAAAGCAAGCGTTCCTCCAAACGCGTTTTGGCAAAGCGAAGGGACGAGTCTGTTAGGAGCCTGTAGTCCCTTTACTGAAAGTGGAGAGGAGACGAAGCACGACCGGAGGCATTTCACATCACAGACAGTATGAATCACCTTCTAAAATCGCTTGCCTGTTTCCACTGCGTTCCCAAATTGGATACCTTAATTAGGCGTCTAAAGTTAGTGGGGAATAATTTGGGTCCAACTGCATAGAGCTATTAGGTGCTGAGGACGTGAACCTCAGGAAGTACTTTAGTAGGTCAGTGCCACCATGGTGCAAGGGAATTTTACTGTGGGTTGGGTTGTTTTAAAGGAAAATGTATTGGTTAGCTTACAGAAAATATTCAGTATGATTTCTGCGGGTGATCAGAGCATACTAAGGTTTTACACAGAATGACTTTGCTTTTGAAGGGAACCGGTTTGGAAGGATGTTATTTAGAGGAACCGGGGAGCCCCGTGCTCTGCATGAACGCTTTCTCACAGTTTAAAAACAAATGGTACATTCTGGTTCCGTTGCGTGTTTCCCTTGTTCCTGCATGGTTAGAGGGGCTGAAGTGTCATCTGCTGTGAAAGGACAGGACAAACAAGTTCTAGGTAAAGCCCATGTACTTCTTTATGTTCTGAGAGATGAGTTCCTCGGTGAAAGTGACTTTTCACAGCAGGGATTTCCCCCAGATTACTTTAGAATTACTTTAGAAGAAGTTATTTTTGGAACCTGAACTGCGTGGTGTGAGAAAACACTAAGTCTGTCAGTGAACTGAGAAAAAAGTTTCTACAAGCGTGCTTGGCCCCTCTAGCACCATCAGCTGTCTGCATGTTTCTGCAGCGCTTTCAGTAAATACATACGCTAATTTTCTTCTCTTTGTTTTCCCCTTCTCAACGGAAAGGAAGAACCTCAGCAGTTGTATCCTTTTTGTACGTTTCGTCCCTCATGTGCGGGAACCTTCGGGAAGACTGGCTGAAACACATTCACATCTTCCTGCCTAATAAGTCTGCACAGTGCTACTTCTGTGTTATTCTGTGAGTTTTCCATCATCGGCACCATCCACAGGAAGCAAAACAGGTAAAACATTTCTCCCAAGGGAAGATGTCTTTCGCAGCACGAGCTGGCGTTTTGCTGCAATTTGGCCCCGACCGGCTCCCGCACAAACGCCTTGAACCCACCCTGCACTCTTGACAGAGGGCTGGCAGCCGCGTTTCGTGATCGCGGAACTCTCCTTTCCTTAGGAAGCAAGGCTAAGAATTGGATTTGTGGACTGACGGACACAAACCCCGTGCAGCACAGCTCACAGATGGCTGACACAGCCAACACGAGGTAGTAAAAGCAGCTTTCAGTAGTACTTCCTCTTCTCTCACGTTAATTCACCCTACCTTTACTCCTGCCAAGATCTAAGTAACCTCCTAAGAGGAGACACCCTTGGCTTCAGAGATTTCCATGCTTAGAACCTATCTAGTAATTTTTTGCTCCACCTTCCTTCAACTGGAAAAACACAAAAACCTGGTTCTGTTTTAATAAGATGAGCTGCTCTGGGAACTGGAATACGTCCACCGCATGTGGGCAGCTGCTCCGCTCAGAAACTGGATGGGCAGTTCCTGTAAAAGACGCCTGGGATGAAGTCTCTGCTTGGAGATGCTCAAGGGGATTTGGGAAGGACTGGGGGAGAGAGGGGATGATAAAGAATACTTTGAGAGTAGAAAGACAGATGTGGCAATAATTAAATCTGCACTGATAACTTCCTTATATAAATTGCATTGTATTATTTGAGGCTAAGAAAGCCATTTGGTATAATTTGGTCATCAAAAATACGTATGAATGGCCAAACTTTCTGGATTGTTGGAGCCACGTTCCAGCTTCTGCATGGGCTGGTGAGCCCCAGGACGTCCTACGTGTGTCTCCTATATTGCATTAATAACATGCTGTGCCTCAAGAGAAAATCATTCCTTCAGTCCGTATGTACCCGCTCTATAGGAATCGTGCCTACCTGTGGGCTCTCGAAGACATCTAACTGTGAGGCGCCTCCTACGAACCAGGCATTCCAACGCCTGCAGCAGTCAGAGAGGGAGCTGGCACAGCTCAACACCGGGCAGTAGTTCCTCCCCACCTGCTTGGTTAGGAAGGTGCTTGTCTCCGCTGACTCCGGAGCGAGCCCAGGCGACTAATTCGGACTTGCGTAACTTTAGGACAGCTGTCATCTTGGGATGGCTGCAGGCGAGATGAACCTGTCCTGAGCCTCTAAGTAAGTTCTCCCTGTTTGTGAGACAGTGTGCGCCCTATTCCCTGGCCTTCAGGGGCATTTTGAGGATGTATTAAGGATTGTGGAGCTCTCAAATATCTTGGCGGTGGATCCACATAGACATGACGAAGAACTAGAGCTCAATATTGTCTCAGAGTATACAACAGTTTTGTGAGCAGCGAATTAAGGAAGTCTGTTTCTTATTGACTTACATCTCAAGGTTGAGCTCGTGGCCTTTCTCAGGCACGTAACAAAGGCAGCGCACAGCTTTCAGACTTTCTGTCGTGGGCAGAAAGAGGGCCTGCCTGCGTCACAGAGCCACCTATTTTCAAAAACTTACAGAAATCTGCTGTATCGGAGTCCGCCAACCCTCTGTCAACTTGCTTAGGGCTGACTAACAGGTATAGAAGTTGTTTGGGGAAATGTACACGTGCACACACATACCCCCCCACCCCATTTTCTCAGGCTAACGAATACCCCACTGCATCACCAAATAAATTTTCTGAAAAACGGAACTAAAGCCAAACCTGAAACAGCAAGCTTTTATCCCAACTCTTGGTATTTGCAATCTCAGGTCACGTTCTGAACCCTACCCAGTAGGCCAGTCGTAGCTGAACCGTTTACATAAAAAGGCAGAGCAGTATATTTTGAAGCTACTGGGAAGCGGCACTTTTATGAAGTGGATCGCACCGCCTTGCTGTGAGAAATCCTTAACAACCGTTCTCAGCTGTCATCTGTTCCTTTACAGATGCTATTTTACGTAAATGGGAGTTACTACATCTTTTACTTCTTGGCGACTCTCGCAATGATTGTTTATAAAAGTAAGTTGCACGTATTCTAACACAGAAGTAGGCTGTGTGCTCATGATGTGGTTGTGCTTTGTCGGTATGCCTGCTGTATTTTCCTGGCTTATTTACGCTGTGTTATTCTACAGGTCAAGTTTTCAGTTATCCAGATGATTTTTTGGCTCCTGATCTTGCCTTGCTTTTCATTATGGCCATTCTGGAAGTGCTCCGATTGTACTTGGGTATGTCATGTTATCCCTGTGCCTTTTCGGTGGAATATAATCTATAAACATTAATCATTCTGAAACTGAGTGTGTGTCAAAACATGCCAGTTTAGCAGACTAGAAGATATTTGGAGACTGTTGTTCATTCATGTCATCAAACTTTACCTGACTGATCAATAGATGTGGCCAGAGGGTCAAATAGAATTTGCTCTCCTATGAAATATAATCTGTCATGCCATTAAAAAACAGTAGCTGGGTTGTCGGAAAGCAGTATCACTGGGACGGCTGGAGTGCTGTTCACAAGTGAGCGTGACTTGGGAGAAGGAACATGTTGAAACACAGACATTTCCATTCACTGAGGCCATACAGCTCCTTTCAACAGCTCCAGCAACCTACACAAGTAACCAAATGGCCGGAGCCTTGCAGAACAGGTCATGCTAAGGACACCCCCGAGCAGCGTACGGCTGCCACTGTGACTACACCTTTTCCCTTTCACTCCTGAAGACACAGCCCAGTTCCAACATCTTCGTTTCCCTAAGCCAGAACAGCGTAAAGGGCCTCCTGACCCCTGTGCAGAGCCTGCTAACACTTCACAAAGTCCTTTTTTGCAAAAAAGAAGTTACCATTAAAATCTGCGCTCGATATTCCTAGGACATTTACGCAAGGTGGGTCTGTTGAATTCAGCTGACTTGCTGCAGGGGTGAATTCAGCCTGCTGCCTTAAAGCTCTCTGCATGGGTTTGCTTTTGGAGCCCGGTGGCTGAATAAAGAAGCGAGTTTTAAGTCTAATGTAGTTAAACAGCAAAATCTACTGAGACTGGCTTGGAAACAAGACACGAGGAAGAGATAAGTGCAGCTTCTCCACAGTGACAGTCATTTGAAATGGGAGTGGATGAGCAGGGAATATAGAACATTCTATATTGCGTAAGATTTTAAAATCAGGATTGGGTGCTCTTAGATGCGCCCCGCAGTCACCACGTTGTCAGGCTCAGTGCGGGGCTGGGGGGGGCTGCGGGAAAGTTTGATGGTTGACTAGGAAGCTGACTGATCAAAATGGTTGCAGCTTCAGAACTGATTATCTGCGGTAAGAAAAGGTAGGCGGCATGACTTTGAGTATCGACCGATTGCTCTTTATTTAGATTAACTTCTTTCCGCAAGAAATGGATTGTCAGTTGGCGTCTGGGTTTGTTCTTACATTTACTAACAGAGCCTTGTTTCAGGCCGGTATTTCGATGTACTCGGAGCTGTAAGAGCCAGAGCCTTTCCTGGACAGCAATACTCTAGACTTAGGGCTTGTGATACTGTCAGAAGAAATCAGAGACTCATACCAGCTTTTTGTTTCCTTCAAGGTTCGAAGGGTAACCTGAC
Organism: Steatornis caripensis; assembly: GCA_013398225.1. Classification (NCBI taxonomy): domain Eukaryota; kingdom Metazoa; phylum Chordata; class Aves; order Caprimulgiformes; family Steatornithidae; genus Steatornis; species Steatornis caripensis. Next base: position 7,261 of record VZSC01004277.1, read on the forward strand.
AGAAGAAGAGGCTCCATTAGGACTCAGTCTCATGATCACGGTCGGAAGTGTGATTCTGTCTGTGTACTTCCTGGTGTGGCAAACCTATGTGCTGAAAGCAGACGTCATCATAAACGCCATCCTTCTCTTCACATACGGGCTTGAGTCAGTACTAAAGGTCATAGCCATCGCTGCTTTTGTCAGCTAAACCCTAGCAGTTTTCAACACATTTTCAACACATTTCTTGTACAGAACAGTGGGTTTATATTTCAAATATTTAATTCTTTTGCATGTAAAAATCCTGTAAAACTTTCCTCTGTTTAAAGTACAAATTTGTGAGAGGCAGAGGTCTCCCGGAGCTCTAGGTAAAATATCCTGTCTAGCTGCTGCGTTACACTAGCTCATCCATTAGCTTCTTTATGGGCAAAGGCAAGAGATCATTCAGCAAAACCACTTAATGCTCTGGTATTCATCAGGGAGCGATACTAAATATTCATTCCCAACACAGAATAGCAGCCAGCGCATCATCTAGCTGCATGCTGTTGAGATGATGTTTTCACGGCACAGCAGCAACGTACAACCAAAGTGACACAGAAATGAATCAGGCCAACGTGGTACGGACTCATTTCTGCCCTGCCACGTACACGTTCGTGTTTGAGGGCACAGTTTCTCTTCTGCTCTCATTTGTGTTTGCAGAGCCCAGCAGTAATTTCCCTGACTTTAGTAGGGCAGTAGCTGATTTATCCCATGGGGAGAGAGTTGAATTGAACGGAGTTTTGCGCGTACCCAGAGCGCCGAGCCACGGGGTTTGGGCAGCCAGTTCGTACTGACGCAGAGGCCAAAGGCAGCGGAGTGCGGGCACGTTTGTTTAAATAGGACGGCCTGAAGATGAGCATGAACATTCACCATTCACCCACCCTTCTGTCCAATGTAAGAGCCCAACAGAATGTTGTCAGGTGTGTTTCTGTTTGGTGTTAAATGTGTTTATTTCCATGATTTTGCAAAAGACTACTACGTTCAAGCCATGTCTTTTAAATGAAGAACCGCATGCCACTTCAGATTTTTTTTCCGTATCAAAAACGTGTGCGTACTAATGTAAAGCTTGGGCAGTTTGTGGGGTTTTGTACAAGCAGTTTTTATATTCAGAATTTCCTATTTTTGTATTTATTTATTCAAATATATAATGTATTAGATCTAAGAAGTGTTTCAAGAGCATCTTGTTCAGATCCTAGGCTACAGCTGAGCTACACAAAGAAAGATTTGGGCAAGACTGGATGTGCGCAAAAGACTCTGCTGAGCCTGCTGCCGCTGCCATGTGTAGGCGCTCTGGGAAAGAGCGCCTGAGGTCTGTGCTGATTTGCGCTCGCCAGGGGCTGAAGATACAGTGGTGCGGGCCCTGTGTCGCCTCGGCCACGCTGCTGGAGTCTGTCCAGTGGTAGCCGTAGGGAACAAAAGATGCAGAAGGACCTGTGGAAGGACCCAGTTTCATCCCTCGGTCATACCAGGGGCAGGCCTCTCCAAGGCCAGGTAACACCAGCTTCCGTCCACGTTACACCGCCCAGCAGTCAAAATCAAAACACAGACACCTGCACAAATCACACATCCTGCTCCGTCAGAGGCACAACCAAGCGTTTGTTGATCAGCGGGAGCAAGGCTGCACCCGTGAAGACAACATGAAAGCAGCAGAACTGGGTGCTAAGGAGCAGCCAGGAAATGGAATGACCAAATGTTGCTGTGCTCAAGTGTGCGTGAATCAAAGACCCACCCGTTTGTCCTTCCAGATCTGCTTGGCATGATGGAATGTACTCCTCACGTACTTGTTACGAGGAGTGGCAAACACAGCGAGCGGTATCTACCCCGTTAATGACGAATGTGTACCGAGCAAAACCCCTTTCTGTACGCATACAAATAAAAGCACAATTTTTTCCTGGTGTTTACACCTGCCTTGTGCAAAGGTCTGGCAATAGAGCATCTGCAAGGTTTTAAAGGAAATATTGCAAAGTGGAAACGTTTTTTTACCTGAACGTAGGTGGTACAGCAGGCAGGTCACACAGGTTAACTTCACTTTGCAGCCTCTGTGCTTTTCCTTCCTTCTTTCTCATGGTGCTCACTACAAACAAAACAAATACAAAAGCAGTAGCATAACTAGAGGTAGCAGAGACCCAGGGTGTAGATTCAGGAGACGCTGTAAAGCCAGCGGGAAGTGTTCCTACCCCGAGGTGTTCGACCCCACCACAGATCACCACCCCCTCAGCTACGGCCCTACAACCATTTGGGATGCTGCGCCGTAGAACTGGATTCCTGGCCTGATCCGTGCAGAAAATAGCCCGCAAAAACGGTTCTGATGAAGGTGTTAATTAGGCGGTGGCTGCCACGTTCCTGCATAGCCCCACAGCACAGTCCGAGTTTGGGACAGTCTGCTGGGCCACACGGAGTAAAGCAGCCTCCTCCTCAAGCCTTATAAACAGCGTGATATATATAATACGTTATAAAACACGATGAATCCTTTGCTCCCTATCACCTAGATGAAAAACAAGAATCGGCAGAGAGCGACAATGCTTGACGATAGTCAGCAAAGGGGTAAATACACACATGTGATAATAAATACAATTTTTTGAGCTCATTTCAGAGCACCGCCTGATGGCTTGCAGACTGGCCGCAGAGCTCTGCGCGGCCGTCAGTGCTTGCTGGGGGTCAGCTGGCCCCAACCTGGATTTGCACCCTGAAAAGGGCAGGACAGCCCTTGTTCCAGTTTTCCAGTTTAAGATAAAATTGTCCATGAGCTTTGACCTGATTAGATGAGCAGATACCGGGGTACTTCTGCTGCTGACACCCCCCCCACTCTGATGAATGTAGGAGAAGGACGAAGATGTCTGTAAGCTTCAGACAACCCCTTCGTCTCCGGTATTTCCAGGCTTTGAATGGGAATTGTCGTTTATGCCGGTGACCCTGATTTCGTGACAGCTTCTCTCCACGCTGAGCTGGTACAAAGACCCAAAGTGAATCGAGACCTGACCTCAGAGCGTTCCTCTAATCAGGAGCTCCTTTCCAAACCGTTCCCACTGTTCGGAGAAGCAGGGCACGGCACAGTGAAGCCATTGATGACATTTGCCAGACATAAGATTGCTGGAGCTTTTAATTACGAGGCCCCGCCCTTCTGAAACAGGACAAGCAAGTTGGATGAAAACGGCATTAAAAATTTAGAGGAACGCATATTTTGAGGCGCTCGGTTTGGGTGGTGGTTACTCTGCAAGGAAGAAGTCTTTGTTCTCAAGCCATCACAGGGGTGTCTGCCGCCAACCTGATTTAAAAGGCTGATCCCGAGAGGCAAGTTAGCCTGCTGGGATTTCACACTCGGAGATACTCTGGGAGAGACGGCTTTACTGGCTCATGGCTTTTTTGTGTCCCTCAGCAGGCACAACCAGCGTACAGACCAAAACCCAGCGGAAGCAGTACAGTCCCCAGCGACCGCCGTCTTTGTCACAGCGCTGAAGGGCTTCGAGCTGTGGCCGAAGGAGCAAGGCTGAGGACGCATGCTCGTTTGGTTCCACGTCTGGGAGCCCACTCAGCGGAGCGGGCGTACGGGAACTGCCACTGTGCAGCAGGGTAATTCCCGTCTGGCTGATCGCCTCCGCCCCGCTTCGACCAGCATCAGCTGCTGCAGGGAAAACATAACAAGCTCAGTTGTGGTTTTCTTCCCTGCCCTGAGGAAAAGCTCCCTCCTCTGCTCAGCAGTTAGAGATTTCCTGCGGGGCGCAGCACCTCACGGTAGCCCGCTGTGCCTGTCTTCATCAGGAACGTGGAGCCGACGCTGCCACATAGTAAGCAGTCCGTGCCTTAAACGTTAAATGGCTTCTCCAACAGAATCCTTCCAAGTCCTGGTTTGCATCCCAGAAAGCCAGCCCGGCCCAGCAGTCCCACCAAAACACCCCAGTGGCAGATGATGCGTTTCAGGGGGTAGGGATCTTCTGCACAAAACCTTTCAGCTGGCAAGGCTCGCTGGGCTCCGGCACAGCTGACCGAGGCTCGCCGGGCTCCGGCACGGCTGACCTTCCCACCGCATTTCCCTTCTGTTGAACCCATAGCCCTTCCCCAGCCGTGTGGCGTGGCTGGCATTCTGTAAACGCTGCTTCTCCCAGGGCTAGCCGTGTTTTCACGGTGCATCCTGTACCGAGATCCCCCGGGATCTCACCGACATCACGGCAAAGAGGATGCCCGGGCACTGGGCGGGTGCGTCACACTGAGTATCGGTTCACGTTCTCCCGCAGTGGAAGAGGTCGTTCTCCTGTCATGCAGGGAACTGGCTCTCCCCCTGCCCAGTGGCATTCCTCCCGCGATAACTCACCCGGGGCGGTTCCCCCACCCAACCCTTGGATGCCAGCCAGGCAGCAAGCTGAGCGCTAGCCCCCACAGCGCAGCAGGCACCGAAGAAAACCACGGCAGCGGGGAACTCAACAAGCGCCAAGTTAAGGAAGCCGGGCTTCCTCCAGCCCTGTGTCCCATGGTGGAAGCGTTTTCTTATTTCTTTTCCCTAGTGTCAGAGATGCGGCTATTTCTTCCCCAGGGCTGGTGACAAGACGTCTCTCTAGCACGTACGTGCCATGGGTTCAACACACATCGTGGGGATGGCGGGGAGGCCTGCGATGCACGTGCGCTTTAATAAAATGCTCTCAAAAGCCTCATTTTCTTGAGAGGACTAGCTAACCGGATGGATCGCACGCTGCCACGCGCACGTCTGTAAGACCTATGCCTTCAGCCGGTATTTTCCAGCTTAATGATCAGCTCACGAGCTGATCCCATCATTTAAAAAAAAAGTTAAATCTTGAGACAAATGAAACTAGGTGTTCTTTGACAGTACTAAGTCTGCCCACACAAGAAACCGTTTCCCAGAGTTCAGGGTCCCTCGAGGCCCCCAAACACGCGGTGTGCGGGGCCGAGCTGGCAGCACGGCAGACCCCAAGCACAACTCAAACGTCCTCTCTGCAGTCTGGCAACAGACACTCCGGAGCAGCCTTACCATCTTTTAACATTTCCTTCTGGCTTCTGAAGAGCAAGAGACGAGCTACAAGAGATCGTGTGATGAGACTGGGGCTCCTAAAGAAATCCTTCGCAGAGCGCGCGGGAACGACATCGGCCACAACACAAGGGCTGCAGCTCAGGTCCTGCTTCTGCTGCTCCAGAAAGAAGTGGTTCTCGCTTTTTCTGTGCCCCACCTGGGGCCCTGGTGAGAAGGGGACGATGGTCGCGCTCCTGACAACACCAGTACCAGAGCTTGGACAGCCGCAGGGGAGGGCTCGCACAGCACGGCAGCGGCACGGGAATGCTCCCTGCCATGGCCAGAAGGGTCACGTACAGTTTTTCTCTGGCACACAGGTGCACGGGCACACACGCATGAATAACGACGGGGTCCTGCGCGCGGCGGTCGCCCAAGCAGAGCTGACAAGGAGCATCTCCTGCCGAGGAGCAAGCCCTGCCCAGGCTGCACCGCGCTGATGCCAAAACCTTCGCCTGATGCCCAAGGCCAGTGAGCCCCTCAGTCCCCTCCTGCGTCACGGCAATCGCTTCACCTCGGTTCCTCCCAAAGGTGGGTTAGCAATCGCTGTCCCCTCGCCGCCGTAACCCCGGCACAGCTCTGCCAAAGCTGTTTTACCTTCGCCCAGGGCCAGGGCCTGAAGCGTGGGGCTGAGACGCGTGGCACGGCCAGGCCCCACCACCTCCCACCACATCACAGTAGAGCAGGGGCAAGACGAGGGGCTTTAAGGCTGTGTAACCCTAAAGAGCACAGTGCCACGGTGCGGGGTACCCCGAAAGGGGCTCTGCGCTCACCCCCGACTGCTCTGGAGACCTGCAGAGAGAGGACATTTTGCCCTCTCCCTCCATCTCACGGCACCTCTCCCCGCCGCAGACGTCAGCGCAGAGGGACCAGGCAGGGGAGAAGCTGGAGGAAAACAACCCGCAAGCCAGCGTGGAGCTGCGGAGGAGAGCACCGGGCTGCACAAAAGGTGCCTTGTTCCCCCGACGAGGCGGTCGGGCAGCGCGTCCCCTCCCTCACCGCCGACGGAAAACCCAGCTCCGAGCACTCCTTTGCCACCCCTCGCCGCCTTCAACCTGCCCCTCGGGTACGAAATGTTCCTGGGTGGAAGAAACGTGAAGTTTAACACGTCGCTCCCGGGCAGCGCCTCGGCTCCGCTTTGGGTCCCCTTGTGCTGGGAGAGGGCGAAGACCCCAGCGGCCCCCGGCACTTTGCGGGGACGCAGCCGGCTCGCTGGGGCCACCGGCTCCTAGTTATACAGTAACCTGTTGCTCCGGGTCCCAGCTCCACCTCTCGCTGCCTCCACATCCCTCCCCTCCTCTCTCCTCTGCCAAGAAACCTCTGTCACCTGCTCTCAGACAACCGGGGCGAGCGGCACCGGGACGAAAGGGCAGAGGGAAGCCAGCGGCACGGGGACCCCGAGGCTGGGGTGCCGGGTGGGCTCTGCCTCGCTCTCCGCTCCATCGTTCGGGCTGGGGCACTAGGCTCGCAGGCACAGCGCTGCGCAGGGAGGCACAGGGAGCTCGGCTGCCGGAGAATGGCAGCAGGATTTAACTAGGAGGGCACGGCTCACTGGGAGAGGACACACGGGAGCCGAGGGAACTGCGGGAGACAAGAGCGGCTTCTCAGCACCGGTGAGTGCCTCCTTGCAACCCCTAAAACTTCACATCCCCACCCCCCCCCTCCATTTGACGACTTCAAAAGTCTGCTCGATTCGGCCGCGGACGGCGCGCGACGGGAGAGGGGGCTGCGGCTGGGCTAACTGTCAGCGCGTGCTGTTACGGGCTGTGTTTTTTAAACGGTGGAAAAAAAGTCGTTTTTCCAGCGTTGCGTTTCCTGGGTTCGTTTCCCGTTCTCGCGTTTCCCCGCCGGGCCAGATCCAGTAGGCGGCACTTTCTTGGCAGCAAAATGTCCGTCTGGCACAGAACGGGGCTTTTTTTTGTGTTGGTGTTCCTAATGAAGTCTGGGGACGGTAGTTTTGAGCAGCTGTTTGTTTGCAAACCTCGGGGTTTCCTCCGTTCGGGACGCGTGCGGAGAGGATTTTTGCCGTTCCCCGCCGGTCACGTCGGCGAGCTGCTGCTCTCGGTGGGTGAGCTCTCGCTGCCCGTGGCCTTGGCAAGCTTCATCACCCCCTTTCAAAGCGGAGGGAGGGCTCGCTCGGAGCTGCCCCGTTCCCTCGTGTGACAGCTCTGGTTCTGCATTAACGAGCGGGAGCACCGCTCTCCCCTTCCCTTTCACTTATTTGCCTGGAAAACGCCAGTGCAAACTCCACCAAGGACAAGGCTCAGGGACAAATGATTTGACTGATGTTATTTTTAAATACTGGAAATAATTGTGAGGCAACAGAGTAGTAAAATACGGTGATTGCCCTGCTGTAATTAGGGCAATGGCGAGTAATGCTTGCACCGCTGGGCTGCTCTGAAACGCTGCACGGAGCGAGCGCTGTAACAGGGATCCGATCCGTCGGCGGCTGCTCGTCCGCGGGCTCCAGCGCTGGGCTGCTTTGGTGGGATCTGCCCCTAAAGAGGACTTTTTCTCAGTTAAAGAAATGACAACGGGCTCAGCGCCCAGCTGACACATAACAGCCCTGCTGGCTGAGATCCACGCAGGGGCTCACCCGCGACTGCCACACGCAGCAGCACGTTCCTGGCTCCGTTTAGCTGAGCGAGTGAGTTTTCAGTTGTTCGGGGAGAAAAATTAGTCCTTCACACACGGAAAGGGCAGGCAGCAGTACTGAACCAAGGAGCCCTTTAACACAGGACTGTGGAGAGCAACTTGGGATCCACTGTGGGAACGTGTCTGTGAGTGGCAAACGTCGTTGCTTCGCCCTGTTTAAAACCAAGGCTTAAACTGGTGTTTGGGATAACGCTAACAGCTCGATCCCTGCTGCGGCCGGGCCTGGGTCGTACCCGCTGCTCGTTTCAGCCACTGAAGTGTTAGGAAGCCAGGCTGGCTGAGGACCTGGTGCTATTTCGGGTGGATCCCAGCCCTCTGGCACGCGCCAGTTCCTGCAGGCGGTCCGGGGCAGGACCCGCTCTGCTGCGCTCTGCAGGGCAGCCTGGGTTTGTCACATACTGATAGAGCTTAGAGGGACTGGGGGTGTTTTCAGGCACCTGAGAAAAAGTTTGGTGCTGGCATCACTGGACTGAATGCTGGTGAAGTCCCAGGGAAGGGAACAGCTGTGAAAGACGGCGAAGCATGGCTGCTGCGTGCGCACACGCGTGCACGCACACCCGTTTGCTTGGTGCGATAAAGCAGTTTGCCAAGACAAGCTTTCGGTCCTTGGCTTTCTGCCCCTCTGCCAGTCACCCCCCAACGCAAGGGTGGGCAAAGACCCCAAGACAGAGGCGAGCAGCCCGGCTGCTGCACAACACGGGGAGGACATGTCTTCCAGGGCACGGGCTCCGTAGCACGGAGGCAGACAGACTCTCTCCTTCCCTTTGTTGACTGCAAACAACTCACGGTCAGCCGGCGTGACAGAACCCGGCCCCGAGCCTGGCGAAATAGGTCCTACGGGTCTTTGCTTCTGAGGCTCCATCTGCCCGACTCCCACGGGTGCAGGCACTCGGTCCGCACGGAGCAGCTTGCCAAGTCGGGAGGCAGGACGCTTGCGTGCGCGCGGGTGCATCGCGGAGACGGCGCTGTCTGTGGTAACGTTATGAGCAACCACCATTTTGTCGGGCTGTCCCGCCGTGGCTGCCTGCCCCGCTTCAGCCAAGGGCATGAAGAGCCAGGGAGGGGGCGCGCAGGAGGAACTCGGGCCAGCCAGCGCTGCTCCGGCGGAGAAACCGTGCTGTACGACCCTGCTGAGGGATGGCCTCGGGGACTAACATGCCAGCTGTTCGTTAGCATCTGCCCCTCAATGAGATGGCTTTGCGTGTGCTGGAAAGCAGAGCGCTTTTCGTAGGGTCACGGGATAACTCAGGCTGGGAGCGAAAGAGATTCCGAAGGGACCCGAATGCGCGAAAGGACCCGGGAGGTTTCAGTCCTTGTGGTCGACAAAGAAAGGAGTGAAACAGGGCGAATATATGCGTTGGCTTGTGTGGGCTTGAGAAACATCCATATGAAATAAGTCCGGGTACAAAGCCTGAGTGCGTGGGGGAGCCTCGGAGTCTTGCTCCCAGAGGGCTGGATCCCGAGCCATGTCTCCATCACACCGGCTGCTCACTTTCTGTCTTCTGTGCCGCGGTCTCCCTCGAAGCGCTCGGTCGCGGCAGGCCTGTGGGTTTGATGAACACTCAGTGGTTTTCTCGTTGTGCAGGGCTGAAGTCTGGCCTCACGTCTACCTTATGTAACAGCAGTCAGCAGTGCTGCTCTGAACTCCAGGGCAGATGTTGGCACACGGCCTTTAGCCCATGAGTTTGATCTGCTCGGCAATAAAATTAATCACCCTCTAAAAATACTCAAGCCTTATGAGCCTTCCCTAGTGTCCTCCAAGCAAAACTGCCAGATAAACTTCCCGGAGTGAGAGAGATGATTTCCTGCACTGCGGTAAAGGTTTAGCAGCAGCAGGGTGTCCGCCGGGAACAGCAGCACGCATGCAGCGCCGGGCAGATCTAGCAGCACGTGACTCCGCCAGCACAGCCTCCCGAACCGATCTGCTTTGGCCAAGGTTCAGCAGTTGCCCCGAAAAATACCCACCTGGCTGCCCAGGAGGTGTTCAAGCCTCCCACTCAAAGGGAGGGGACGGGTGGTACCTTCACTTCAGAAACCCTCCCTGCTCATCCGACTGCGGGACAGAAGAGTCCTTGCACCATCAGANTCGGGCTGTCCCGCCGTGGCTGCCTGCCCCACTTCAGCCAAGGGCATGAAGAGCCAGGGAGGGGGCGCGCAGGAGGAACTCGGGCCAGCCAGCGCTGCTCCGGCGGAGAAACCGTGCTGTACGACCCTGCTGAGGGATGGCCTCGGGGACTAACGTGCCAGCTGTTCGTTAGCATCTGCCCCTCAATGAGATGGCTTTGCGTGTGCTGGAAAGCAGAGCGCTTTTCGTAGGGTCACGGGATAACTCAGGCTGGGAGCGAAAGAGATTCCGAAGGGACCCGAATGCGCGAAAGGACCCGGGAGGTTTCAGTCCTTGTGGTCGACAAAGAAAGGAGTGAAACAGGGCGAATATATGCGTTGGCTTGTGTGGGCTTGAGAAACATCCATATGAAATAAGTCCGGGTACAAAGCCTGAGTGCGTGGGGGAGCCTCGGAGTCTTGCTCCCAGAGGGCTGGATCCCGAGCCATGTCTCCATCACACCGGCTGCTCACTTTCTGTCTTCTGTGCCGCGGTCTCCCTCGAAGCGCTCGGTCGCGGCAGGCCTGTGGGTTTGATGAACACTCAGTGGTTTTCTCGTTGTGCAGGGCTGAAGTCTGGCCTCACGTCTACCTTATGTAACAGCAGTCAGCAGTGCTGCTCTGAACTCCAGGGCAGATGTTGGCGCACGGCCTTTAGCCCATGAGTTTGATCTGCTCGGCAATAAAATTAATCACCCTCTAAAAATACTCAAGCCTTATGAGCCTTCCCTAGTGTCCTCCAAGCAAAACTGCCAGATAAACTTCCCGGAGTGAGAGAGATGATTTCCTGCACTGCGGTAAAGGTTTAGCAGCAGCAGGGTGTCCGCCGGGAACAGCAGCACGCATGCAGCGCCGGGCAGATCTAGCAGCACGTGACTCCGCCAGCACAGCCTCCCGAACCGATCTGCTTTGGCCAAGGTTCAGCAGTTGCCCCGAAAAATACCCACCTGGCTGCCCAGGAGGTGTTCAAGCCTCCCACTCAAAGGGAGGGGACGGGTGGTACCTTCACTTCAGAAACCCTCCCTGCTCATCCGACTGCGGGACAGAAGAGTCCTTGCACCATCAGAAATGGTGCCAGGCACCGTACGACACCTGAGTGACGCAGGAGACGAGATCCAAGGAGGCCCAGGAGGCCCTCGGTCACAATTCAGCCCCCAGATCTCCCCACCTGCCCACGAGACCACCCAGCTTTTCATGCGTCAGGGTTACGGCAGAGAGCAGCNACAAAGAAAGGAGTGAAACAGGGCGAATATATGCGTTGGCTTGTGTGGGCTTGAGAAACATCCATATGAAATAAGTCCGGGTACAAAGCCTGAGTGCGTGGGGGAGCCTCGGAGTCTTGCTCCCAGAGGGCTGGATCCCGAGCCATGTCTCCATCACACCGGCTGCTCACTTTCTGTCTTCTGTGCCGCGGTCTCCCTCGAAGCGCTCGGTCGCGGCAGGCCTGTGGGTTTGATGAACACTCAGTGGTTTTCTCGTTGTGCAGGGCTGAAGTCTGGCCTCACGTCTACCTTATGTAACAGCAGTCAGCAGTGCTGCTCTGAACTCCAGGGCAGATGTTGGCGCACGGCCTTTAGCCCATGAGTTTGATCTGCTCGGCAATAAAATTAATCACCCTCTAAAAATACTCAAGCCTTATGAGCCTTCCCTAGTGTCCTCCAAGCAAAACTGCCAGATAAACTTCCCGGAGTGAGAGAGATGATTTCCTGCACTGCGGTAAAGGTTTAGCAGCAGCAGGGTGTCCGCCGGGAACAGCAGCACGCATGCAGCGCCGGGCAGATCTAGCAGCACGTGACTCCGCCAGCACAGCCTCCCGAACCGATCTGCTTTGGCCAAGGTTCAGCAGTTGCCCCGAAAAATACCCACCTGGCTGCCCAGGAGGTGTTCAAGCCTCCCACTCAAAGGGAGGGGACGGGTGGTACCTTCACTTCAGAAACCCTCCCTGCTCATCCGACTGCGGGACAGAAGAGTCCTTGCACCATCAGAAATGGTGCCAGGCACCGTACGACACCTGAGTGACGCAGGAGACGAGATCCAAGGAGGCCCAGGAGGCCCTCGGTCACAATTCAGCCCCCAGATCTCCCCACCTGCCCACGAGACCACCCAGCTTTTCATGCGTCAGGGTTACGGCAGAGAGCAGCGTTAGGGATTTCACGTGCCCTGCCACGTAGCGGGGAGGCTGTGAACGGCAACTCTCGTCTGCTTGCAGCGCGTTTGAAACGGCAAGCTCACGGAAAAAGTACGCTGTCACCCATCCCTAAACTATTTAGCTCCCCTGCATCAAATCACTGTCAAGAGGGAGTGGAAGGGGATCCCGGACAGAGCCGATCCCACGCATTCGTGGCGTTGAACGTGAACGAGGCCACGTCTGCGCACGAGGCGAGAGCTCGTCCTCTCCCAAGGCAGCGAGAGGCTTCCTTTCTCCTGGTCTGGGGACAGTGCCACCTGCAAACTTGACATGCACAATGCCACCGGGTGGTTTTAACCAAAAAAGCTCTGGTATTTTTATTTCCTGGTAATCCAGATAAATCAGGAGGATTTGCAATTAAGAAGGGAGGGAAGGGTGTGTAGCTGAGCGCTGGACCGGTTTGGAGATCTTCCCCATTCACCTGCACTGCAATTCCCCGGGAGAGCCCAGCCCTTACTCCCATTCCCCAAAGGCGTTACTGCAACGCGCTCACCGCCGCCGAGGTCCCGCTGAGGGAGCAGACCAAAAGCTTCCCAGCCCATGGGAAGAAGCAGCCAAGGGTGGGGAGTCACAGGCTCTGCCTGCTCGGCCGCCCTGCGACAGTGACTGAAGCGGCCAGACAAGCTGCTTTGGCCCCGATTGGGTTTGAAGCACCAAGCGAAGCCCAGAGGTGACTGTCCCTGTCCCTGCAGGCACGGCTGAATGAGGGGGACCCTCACGGCTGCGTAAGGCGAGAGGCTGACGGCATGTCAGAGCAGGGGGCAAGAGCTGGGCCTGCTCGGGATGCTCCACGCCCTTTCGTCCCTCGCTGAACAACCCCGCTCGCAACCATCCCCCACAAAGGTTTTCCTTCCCCCGCTGAGATGGGCAAACGCATCTCACGTGCCAGAAATCCTCATTTCGGGTGCCAGGGGCACAGTCCCACATCCAGACCGCGGCTGGGTCTTCACCCGCCAGGCCAGTAGCCCACCCGTTCGCTTCTCCTCTCCCACTCCCCAGTACACTGCCGCCGCTTCTCAGGCACTTCAGCTGGGATGGAGGAGCTGAGCACCGCCACAGCGACGGGCACCAAGCCCCAGGGCAGGAAGGGCAGCGGATAGGATTTTGCACAGCCCCGGCTGTCGTGATGGGCAGGTGTGGCACAAATGAGCCGTCACGGCTCACAGGCCTCCAACGCAGCCTTGCCCCAGGCGAAGGCAGCTCTTCTGACGGCTGGTGGAGTAGTAACGCGCCACATTTGGTGGGCTGGGGTCTTTCAAGACCACCTTGGAAAGGGCCAGCGAATGCTTTCCTTTCTTTGGTTTCCAGTTGGGGTACTGGCCCCCAAAAGCTTTGCATAAGTTGAACGTGTTTGAATTTTGTTCTTCCTACTTCCTTTTTCTTTCCCCGCCGCCCCCGCTGTCCTATCGGTCTCAGCCTATCCAGATTTATACCCTGCAAAGGCAAAGTGCAGACCATCTGAACGGCAATAAACCAAAGTTCAGCCACCCAGCAGTAATGCTCGCCATCGCTGAGTAATTCAGAAAGTGAAACAGTGCCACTGGCGGGACGGCGATTACCATCAAGCAAACAGGCACAGTGCGCGTCACCACCGCCCTCCCGCAAACCATTCACACGTAACTTCCCTCTCGCTGAAGGTGAGCAGAAGTGGGAACTCCCTGGGAGCCCAGATAGTTCTGGCCTCTTCGTGGGTTAGAGGTGTTGGCTCCAGGAGAACTAGAGCTGCCACCCAAAGCCGGGGGCTCCCCTACATTCCCGCACCAGCACACACAAAGCAAACCCTGACCCCCCCCCTTCACTGCTGCGGACGGTGTAAGTGGCTTGCCCGTGTCGGCCGCTCACTCCTCCTTGCCAACAGGACTCCTTTGGGGTCGCTCCTCACCCTGCCACTGCTGGCAGGAGATGGCTGGCAATAAGGAGGGTGCTCGTGGGTGCTGCCCTTGGTCCAGGTGTTGCTCACAGGGGGTCACGGAGGGTTGGGGCTTAGGCCACAACCGCGGCTTGTGGACACGAAGTCCTCCAAGTCGGGTTTGAGCCTTTCAGCGGTAACCGCATGGAGCAAAAAGCAGTGGCTCTGCCTTCGCTCTGTCTGCGCGGCAGACAAACACAGAGGCATCCATTCGCCTGAGCCCGAGACGTTCCTTTCGTCAGTAAATTCGCTTTATAAAAACACTGGGGAGAGGAGAAGAGAGAAAGGTAATTGCACCCACGACATCCCTTAACAAATCACAGGCTGGAGCCTGCTCTCATTCCTGACACTGCTGCCTCTTAATTATAGCTGTGTTCATCTGAGGAGACGGAGTAGGAGAGCCAGGCTTTATGCAGAAGGGAGCCCTGATTAAAACCTCTCTGTTCCCTGGAAAGACATTCATGCTTTCCTCTGGGGAAGAAGTGAATGGACTTGTCTCCGGCCATTCCCACAGGTTAATGTGTAACACCGACTTTCACACAGCAAGGCGGTTCGTCTTGTTTTCAGTACCTGATGCTCTTGGCATTGCTTCTAGGTTGAGACAGGGGACTTTCAAAACCCCTTGAAGAAGGAAGAGGAATAACGTGTATTGGGGTAGCCCGGGCAGGTGTGGATGCTGCTTGCCTGGCGCAGGGTTACGTAGCAGGGCATGGCTCCCCAGGCGATGCACACTGACCGCACCAGAGTTTGGCAAATTGTCCCTTGCTGAGACTCCGGCCCTTAGTATGTGACACAGGCAGGATTTCTGTGATGGAGAGCGGGGCCCAGACTGTCCCACCGGAGCAAATCGTCTGATCGGAGTCGGATGGACCTCAACAGGCTGGATCCATGCTCAGATCCACGTAAGAGGAGAGCCAGGTCCCTCGGGCTGGCAGGGCAAGGAGCCTTGTACCACCAGGCGCCTGCACGCCGGCACCTCTGGCCGATCTCCAGAAGGGCTTGGTACCTGACCGTGCACGAGAGCGCATTGCTGATTCACCTCTATTTTCCCAGCACCCGCGAACACAAACCCTTCTAAATTGCAGGAGGAGAGTAGTACACCCGAGCTATGGAACCAGCAGTTTGCCCCACTGAAGTCAAAGGGCTGGTTCCCAAGCGGTGCAGGTCAGCGTTCTCCAGCTGGCGCTGCAGAGAACCCACGCTGGTGAAGGCAGGGTCCAGTCCAGCACCCAGGCGCGTGCTCACCCCAACCACGCACTCTAACGAAGCCAGAGCAGGCTGGATGAGAATAACATGGGGAAAATGTTGGGTTGGATTTTTTTCTCCCTTTTTTGCAAGAGAACGGGCGGGCCAGGAGAGTAAACGTGACATGAAAGGCTCTCGGGGTTAACTGTAGATCCGTAGGACTGGCAGGTTTGTTGCTGTGAGTCACTACTGCTTGAAAAAATAGTTGATAAAGTTTCACCAGCTGAAAAACAAAAAATTCCAGAAAAGCTGCAGCTCGGTCAGAGGAGCTGCTGCACTAGACTGGGCAGGAGCAGGTTCAGCAGGATAAATTGAGAGCAAATGTACCAGAGCTGTGCTCATTGCTGGTCTTTGCCAGTACGAGTAGGTAACACCCTAGGTGTGGCCGGGCCGTCGGCTGCCTGAGCAACCCTCTTGACGTGGAAGCACCCTTCTCCCACTGCTGCGTCTGCTCGGAGCTTAAAAATAAAGAAGGAAGGGCCCCCGTGTACGTGACCTAAGTTCCGAAACTTCCCATACTCTTCAGCTTGGAAGAGAGCGAGCCGAGGTGCCGCTCTCCTCGGGATCTGCGATACTGCCCCTGGCATGGAGACGGTGAATAAGGGCCCAGTTGTTTACTGATAACAGAGCTGGGGGGCATCCCACGGAACTGGCAGCTGGCAAGTGCGGCATAAACAAAAGGAGATGGCCGAGCACACCACGCAGCGCCGAGCTGCGGAGCGTCTTGCCACAGGCCATTCAGGACGTCAAAAGTTTACGCGGGTTGGCCAAATCCAGTTGGACAAATTCAGGGATGAACAAGGGTACCGAGAGTTCTCAAATCCCGCTGCTGGAGGCTGGGAAACTTTGCAGAGAGGCTCCCCGTGCGCCTGTCCTGTTTCCGTCCTCTCCTCTGGGCATCCGCATGTGCTACGGCCGCGTGCGTGCTCCCAACCTCGCACCCGAGCAGGAGGCGAGCACGGGCGATGGGAGAGGTGATGGACTACGCCACGTCCTGGCCGCTGTCTCTGGCTCCTCTGAGCCAAAAGGGAGGATGGAAGGGAGGAGAGGAGCTTCAGCCCCAGAGACTGCTCAGTGGAAGGAAATGTCGTGCGAGTTTAATCACAGCCTAGGAAGCGAGGACTGAGGGCGGCTGGAAGAAACGAGCCGAGCAGGGAAAGCCTGCCTGCCGTAAGTCACGTGCGAGCGAGACCAGACAGGTCTCCTCAACATCTGCTCCACAGCTGGCACGAACCCAGAGACGCTCCTGTTCTCTGCTTCCTGCCTGCCAAGGCCTCGTGAGCAAACGGCCAAAGGTTAGGAGAACGATGCAAAGCAGGGGAGAAGACTGCGGGAGACGTCAGGGCTGTCACCACGCTCAGCGGCCCCTGGTATTTTCCCTAGAGCACAGTGTGTGACGCTGACCCCATCGCGATCGGTCCTTGCCCAGGCAAGAGCACGTAGCTGCCAAGAGGCTGCTCGCAGAGGCCGTGCTCCGCTCCAGCGCCGCGGGGGTGACTGCCACTCAGCTCCTCTCACCTCGGCACCCTGTCCCCCGACAACTCGAGCTAAAAGTCTGGCTCACGTTTAGCTCGTGACAGCCAGCTTAGCCGTAGGCCCACGTTAAATCTCTTGCCGGCAGTTAGTCCCGCAGGGCAGGACTGAGGAGGACGTGGCTGGGGAGCACCGGGAGCAGCACTTGGTGGTAGCCCAAGCGAGCCCCACCAGCCAAGACGCACCAGGGCTGCGCACGCTGAAGGAGCGTCGTCATGAAAGGCTGGCAACAGCCTCTCGCAGACAGCTGCGGGCAGGGGGCTGCTTCCCCGCCAAAGCCACGCCAGCAAGGGGGATTGCTGAGAGGGCTGAAAATAAGTACGTATATTTATCTACAGTTGAAGGAGAACTGCGCAGGAGGGCTGGCTGCCGGGGTTGCGTCTCTGCTCGCAGGAAAGCTGGTATTTGCCGAGGTGGAGGATAAATGACTTTGGTTTCTCCGTTAGTCAGAGGCTCCCTGTCCCTCTCAGAACCACGCGTATTCCTGTGCTCTCGGGGCCCCCTGCCCCTTCCTTTCCCTTCCCAGAAAGCGCCACGGCCTTCAACGTGCACGTTTAGATGCAACCCTGCTTCTACGAACCTTTCCTCGCTCCAGAGGTGACCCACAAACCTCCGGCTCATTTCAGGAGCCGCGTATGCTACAGACAGTCAGTCCAGTGGCGAGAGCTCGCTGGTTTTAAACCACAGCTTGTGGGAAACACCACCCCTGCCTCCTCCTTTGGCTGCAGGAGAACCCACGCGGCCTGTGTTGGCACAACCGTGTGCCGTCCTCCGACAGCCCCAACCCTTGCAAACACTGCCTGCCCACCTGGCATCAAGGGGCTTCCTTGCTCCTTGCCCCTCTCCTCTTCGGGGAGCACGGGGTCATTCAGGCCAGAAGGGACCTCAGGAGGTCTCTAGTGCAACGCAAAGCCGCGTCGGCTCTGAAATCAGAACAGGTCGCGCAGGGCTTTACTCAGCCTTCTAGAAAATCTCCAAGAGCGGAGACGGCGCAACCGCTCTGGGCGACGCGTGCCGCAGCGCTGGTGTTCCCGCTGCAGAAAGCCTCTCCCCCTGCACAGCTTTAGCTTTTCGGGACTGGGAATCCCTGTGCCAAGCGGCCGCGCGGGAGCGGTTAGGGAAACCTTTCCTCTTCAAGACACTGCAGGGAAGTCTTCCCTCCCCGCCGCAGCCCTGCAATGCCTCCTGGTTTCCCCCAGGCCAGCGAACAGTCTGCCCTCACAGAGTCAGCCCAGGCCTCCGCTGCACGCACCAGTTGTGCTTTTGCCTCCTTGCCCTCGCAGCTGATGAATTTTTTTTTTTTTGTGGCAAGATTGTTAAAACCCTTCTGCACCGTAAGATTAGAAAGTGCCGTTTAAATTATTTTGATAAACCCGCCTCACACATCCTTCTATTCTAAAGGAAACAAAGGGCAAAGGGAACATAGGGGTTTTTGTTTGGGAACGCTCTCTCGGGGGACTGTTCTGGTTACTGCGGAACCGGCTGCTCAGGCTGCAAAAACCCCTCCTGACGGCCTCAGCCGCGGAGCTTGGCTGCTTTACGGAAAGCCCAAGAGTCGGAAAGCAACCCAGGTGGCAGACGATCACCCTGCAAAAGCCCAGGGTTCACCTGCACGCGTGCAGGGGGAGGCTGCACGGCGGGCAGCGATGCTGTGACGCTCCTTCCTCGTGCCAGCACACGGGCTTGCGGGGCTGAGCTGCGAGTCAGGTTCTGGAGCTGATCCGGCCGCAAAACGAACCAGCAAGCTAAAAAAAAGATATATGTGGGGTGAGGGAATAGGGCTGAAGCCCCGCCGGTTCCTGCTCGGGGTCGCGGTGCTCCTGCGCACGGTTGCTGGGGACGAGGCGGTGGCCAGGGACAGCGGGAGGGTGGGAAGCGCTGAAGCTGCTCCTGGACCCGAGAGTGTAACTTGTCACGGTGTGGGGCAAGTTGCTAGGAGAGCATCGGGACCAGTCACTTGTCTTTAGCCCGGACTTCAGAGTGAAAATCAAGCGGGAATTTAAAAGCCCGAGAGAGGAACTGCCCGAATAAGACTGCTGTGTCTAATGGCACCGCCAAGGGTTAATACCTCTAGCAGACTTTGCTGACAGAAGGCTCCAAATGCTACAGCTCGGTCAAGAGCCACACACGGCACAGCAGAATGAGTTGCTTAAGAAGAGGTTAAAGCGAGAAGGCCACGAATGAGCCCATTTGGATCAGGTGCACTTGTGTCCGTCCCGGGAATGCCAGGCACTGACTGGCAGCTCTTCCCCTGACCCACGGTCCGCTTTCCAGCTCCGGCACCTGCGGCGTACCTCTCCTCCAGGCCACGGAAGCTCATCCCCTTGCAGTCGTTCGTGCATTCCCCTTTGTGAGGTTGTAAGTTTTTCTAGTGCCCTTTCACTGATGGGAGCAGAGCCCTGCAGAGTCTAAAGGCCGTGCTGAAGGAGACGCCGGAGACCTCCGTCAGACCGGCGAGCTGCAGTCTCCGCTCCGACGCGCAGTTTGTGTCTCAAGAAAGGAGCGAGTTTCCTGCATAGGGCTTTTGAGAATAACGCCTGGTTCTCTTCCCCGCGCTGTTGTCCGTCACTGTGCATCTTGCCTTTGGCATCCAAAGGCAGAGCAGGGCTATTCTCGGCTGGGCATGAAAGCTTGCTTAAATATTTTGCAACAGAACATGTTTTGCATCAGGAACCGACATTATGGTTCCTACGGGGACTCTCTGCGGGAATCCAAAAATCTCTGCATTTTGCAGGTAAAACAAATGACATGCTGATGAACTCCCATTTCTGCCTTTCAGAGATGACCAGGAAGGGATAAATCACAGTTTTCTGTATAGGATTTTACCTACCGTGCCATGTATATGAAAATACCAACAACAGAAAGAAAAAAGCTAGATCAGACTACTGCTGAAAAACGCCCGAGTGCTGCTGCACGGACATTTTTTGCTTGTTCCCACCCTGGGCAGCACAGCCCGCTGCCCTGAGCCAGGGGATGATATACCTTGTTGATCCAAGCTGCCCCCGCGGCCGGCGCCGATGCCCCGAGACAGGAGCTCGGCGGTACGTCGGCAAAGCCTCCCCAGCGGTGAGCTGGGGTCTGCCGCCACGGACGTTAATTTCTGCGGCGCGGGCCGGGCCCAGTTCTGGCTGCCTGTGCTCCTACCCCGGCCCCCGGCACGCGAGCTGGCTTCTCAGGGCAATCAGGGACAAGAGGGTTGAGGAACCCAGCAGCAGCCCCTGAGCAGGACCCCGCTCACCCTCTGTGCTCGCAGCGCCTGGGCGATGCGGCCGTCGCCTGCGCCGAAGGAAAGCTGCCTGGTCAGAGCCCCAGGAGCGTTTCGAGGGGCTGAACAGACCCTGTAAGAAACGGCCCCAGCCCCTGCCGCACCAAAAGCTGACCCGAGCCCTGCCACGTCTCTGGGAGCACGGCTGCCGCCAGGTCACTGAGCTGCTTAAACTGATGTCAGCTTGTTTTCCTGCAGGAGCACTCAGAGCAGAGCTCCCATGTGCCAAGTTTTCGCTCAAATGAATTGTTAGCGAGCGGCCAAAAATACACAGGCAGGATATGAGTAGGAAGCACAAAATGGGGTGGGAAGAGATGGCAGCGAATGTCATCGCGATTAGGCTAAAGAAGGCTGGGAAAGCCTGAGACATCAAACGGGATTTTCAGGAGATGAATCTCCTCCCTCGAATCTTCTGCCCCACCCTCCCAGCAAAAACCCCAGGGCGAGTTTTACAGCAGGATATGAAAATTATTGATGCTTTGGCTTCCCCAAGCCCCAGCTGCTGTAGGCAGACGTCTGGAAAGGGAGAAGGGAGCACCGTGAAGTAGCTACTCACTGGCATAGGCAGAGGGAGACAGGCTGCAGCCCTCTCCCTGTCTTTGGGGCAAGATAACCACGGTGTGGCTTTCCTGCGCAGGGACGTAAGAATTCCTTGGTTCAGGTTTCGCAGCCTCGCTGCAACGCCACAGACTTCAAGATGACCGTGCCAGAGACAAACCGGACCTGCACGTGGCCCCCGAAGTGGCTCTCAGCCTAATAATGAGCTTTCCTCCGATGGAGAAAAAGCTCCTGGCACGCTGGCTGTCCTGCTGCGCTCCGGAATTTCTGCCAGGCAAGTGAATGAGCATTTCAGGGAGTGACCAAAAATGCCCTTCCTTTAGGAGGAGGTGGTGGAAACGTCCCATGGATCTCAACGCCCCTGTCTTGCTCACAAACTGGTCGGCACGGAGGAGTTCGTTTACAAAGCGAACTCCCCCTGCCCCTGCCGAGGGCTGGTGAGGGACCAGCCATACCCACCCCGAAGCCTTTCAGCCCCGTCTGGGCTGGCGCTAGCCAGGCAAATGATGTTCAGGCTTAAGTAGCCAGGCAAATGATGTTCAGGTTTAAGTATGACAGTCCTCCTGGGGCTAAGGCTGGGGAGTAATGCGGAAAATGAACCGGCCCGCCAAGTTCATTTTCTTATTGTTTATGGACTTTTACAGGTCTCCTGTAAAAGCAGTAACAACCCAGGGCTGCTGAGGCTAGCTTGTAAGGATTGCACAGTCCGAATACGAGGTGGGGTCACAGCGTACTTACACATTAAAGCAACCGTTTAATGAACAATTAAGGCACTTGAGTGATCAGCTCAAAGCCGTCGTGACAGCAAAGGCCAATCTCTTACCTACGGATGTGGCCACAGCTGGCAATAAATGCCCGATACCCATCGGGGACTAACAAGGACCAGCCAGGTGTCGGTGTGTTCTCGGCGTAGGCGTGGCAGCTGATGGGTGGACCGGGTGGCTTTAAAGCTTCTGGAAGAAGCGGTTTTGCTACGGGTGCTTTGCATAAACACACCGCCACCTTTCAAGCACGGCTGTGACAGCCCTGAGCAAATCAGCTGTTTTCCCCTTGACGTCCCACCATAAAGACGACCACTTTGCTGTGCCCTCCATCAGAGCCGTAACATCACCGGGCGAAGCAGCAGGGACGCAGCGGGAACCCACGCGCCTTCTCCATCCCCGGCCGCCAGCCCAGCCGGCCCCACGGGTGCCGGCCAGCCGCCGAGCCTCCCAGCTGTTTCACGAATGCCTTTGAGGCTGGGAAAGCCGTAAGAGAAATGAGAGAGATCCTCGCTCTGCAGTGAGGTGCATGTGAGGAACAGCTCTGGGAGTCGGCGCTCGCAGCCGGGAGACGGGAACGCACAGGGTTTTGGTGTTTTGCCTGAACACGGAGGCGATTCGATGCCCTCCTTCAGGCTGGGCGGGAGCAGAACAGCGCAGTCCCTTGGGCCGCTACCCGTCCTGCTCTGGAATACGGCACACACATGCAGAGTCACTCCCTATTTTTACTGCCCTGATGTCCGAGTCCTGATTTCTACACAGAGAAAGTAAAAAGGGTCCCTTTCATCAATAGTCACGGTGTCAAATTTTTCCCCCTTCTAAAAATCACAGCTGTAAGCGCCTTGCTGCCGGTGATCCAGCTCCCGGAGCCTAGCGCCAGGCTAGCAAAAAGAACTGGGGTCTTTTAGATTAAACCACTTATTGAACTTTTTTTACACAAGGTGCGCTCATCCGTCTCCTCCCGTCGCTCCAAAAGCCCGTGTTAATATTTGCCACGCTATTTCTGTGCCTGGTTCTCAAGCTTGCTGACCCGCAGCCCCAGCGCAGATAACGCTCAGCTTGGTCCCGCTGGCGAGAGGCGGCCCCCGCAGACGCACAGCAAGCCCCGACCTGCTCCGTGTTTTTCCTCCGCCCGGCTTCTGCGGGATTCCGCCAACAGAGGAAAAGCGTCAGTTCAGGAGCCGTGGCTCAGCGCGGGGACTCTGCAAACACATCTTTCGGGGTGGGGAGTGGAGTCGACTTCCAGTCTTTCCCCAAGATCGTGGAGATTGTGGCTATTTGTGTGTTTTCCCTGGGTATTTATAGAGCAAGGCGCTGTCTAGACTTGCTTTGGGTTGTGTTTCTTGAAGGAAGGTTTTACCTTCTTGGCAGGAACATAAAAGCTCCTGGTTTGGTTCAACGAGCCTGCAGAGCCGCCTTCTCCGACCGAGAGCCTCCAGCGCTGCCTGGACTCCTGACGTGGACCCAAGTTAGAGTCTGTTTGCGCGTCGCCGGCGGACTGGCAAGAGCCACGCACAAGCGTGTGTGTCTGCGCGCGTCTGGGGGCACACGGGGGCTCGCTTCGCACGCTCTCGCTACGTAGTTTGCGAATCTCGCATCGGGAATTTGTAAATATTGGCGCTTTTGCTCCCTGGTATCAGCTTGCGTTTCTGAGCGTTAACACCCAAGGCTCCGTTTCAGCCCCTTGGAGGGGGGGGCAATGGCAAAGCCAGCAGAGGCACTGCCTCAAACCTCCGGTGCAACGTAGCAGGGCTGCGGCGTTCTCCCGGGGACCGCTCACACCGAGCCCAGCTGCCGGACAGGCGTGTGGGTGTTCCCCTCTCGACGCTGGGAAGTCTGCCTAAATGTTTACCCAGGAAATACTTTTTAAGCACAAATTACTTGTCTCCGAGGAGGTGAGAAGGCGCAGCCTCCTTGGGTGTGATCCTCAGCTATGGGTATAAATCCTGTCCTGGTGCTCTGCAGGCCACGGCAGGGAAGGGCACAGCACACAGGGAGGGAGGGACTCTATAACAAGAAGCGGCCCTCAGGGGCCATCAAAGCTGGCAGAGGGCTGGCTGTAGATCAGAGGTGCCTCCGTCTAAAAGAGCTGTTGCCGCTTCTCCCACGGAGGCTGGAGAACACTTGGTTCTTCTCTGCTCAGACCCGCGCTGACCTGTTGGGCTGGGTTGTATTTATCGAGGTGCTTGTCCTCTGGAGAATCTCCACAAGGTGAAAAATCCTACGTGTAGAGCAGGGAGTGTTTCTTCCAGACACTGAGCAGGTTGTACGCACCGCCTGTGACTGTGACCAGCGTAACGTGCTACGCGCCATGCACGCCCGGAAACTATACACGCGTCCACGCGCACCTCTCTCACGGGGGCTAGCGTCTTCCCAAAGCGACCCGTGACCTCGAGGCGCTCGGTCACTGTAAAGATAACTTGAAGGGCTGCCACGGGTGGGAGGGAGGAAGGAAAGGACAAGAGGACGCGCCGCTTTTCAAAACGTGGGGCACTGTAAAGACATCTCAGACAATGCAGAGAGGAATGAGGACTCCTAGGGTCGCCAGACTCTGAGAAATACCGGTCGGGTGTGTTCCCCTTTTCAAAGTCTCTCTAACCAGCAACGGGTTAAAACAGTCGTGACGTTCCGCCTTGGTCTCACTGATTTGCAAGGCCTCATTTGCAAAGACAGGGTCTGGAAAGTTCAGTCTTAAGACGGGACAAGATCCTTGCTTGCTTGTTTTTACAAAGGAGCAGCAACAACGCCGCCACCACGTTCGTTTGTTCGGCGGTCAGGTTTGGGTTTCCCCTGGTGCTTTCCGACTAACCCAAGGACAATTGTCTTTAGGAGTGCATGTCCTTGGTAGAGACCCTACTGAGCAGGTCTGACTTCCTTCTGGTGAGCCCTGAGAGGCATCCTTGCTGGCAAGTTCAGAAAAGCAACTAAAAGCAGGAGAAGGGTGGTTTCATCATTAGGACACCCGGACCCGGACACAAGAGCCCCAGGTTAAGTTCTCCGGTCTGCCGTAGGCTCCCAGGGTCCATCCCACAAGCGTTTTAGAAACCTAAACCAGATCGCGTGAATTTAGATCTCTTGGTGCCACGGGAGGAGCACGGAGCACACAGACCCCAGTGTCTCACCGACACCCGAAAGCTGATTTGTTCGTGGATTGACGTGGCACTGTAGCCTTGCCTATCTGCCAGGTCCTTCAGTGCGATCACAGGGCAGGATGCTCTCAGGGGCTGGCGGGGCCGCCTGGAGCACGGACAGTGCAGGACACACGTATCGCAGTGCCGGTGCTCCCTTTGCTCTGGTGAGTACAGGCAGCCGTAGCTTTGCCGGAGCATCCATCAAACGGCTTTCACCAGCATGACATTCCCTTACGAAAACACCCAGCAACCCTAACAGACGGCGCTTTGTTGTCCTGGGAAGTTTAGAAGATAACATCATGTGGTTGACAGCTAATGTTTCTAACGGACGCTTTAAGTTACCTGCTGAGGCTTTTGCTAATCTAGCATTTCTGCCTGAGCCATCCAGTCGGCACAGGCTACACGCAGAGACAGCAGCACCCTCGTCACACCTGCGCCAGGCAGGACCCCCGGGCAGCGTTTCCATCGCATATGTTTCACCACCGCCCGAGCCCCATAACCTACTCGGTGCGGAGACTTCCCTCGCCACGTCCTCGAGCACTTCACGTGTGCTGCAGAACGACGCCGTTCCCCACCACCACCTTTGGGTCCACTGGACGGGGCACAAGGGGCCACGCGGCAGGCTGCCATCCTTCCAGGTGGCCCAACCCGGTCAAGAAATGCTTTAGGCTACAGACGTCAAACCTTGCTTGTCCCCGTTTTGTGACACATCGGTTAAACCATCAGTATCAGTACCATGGCTACAGGTAGCAGAACGTGTTTCAGTCACAGCTCGTGGGCATTTCGGAAGGCTTGTCACTCCGGGCAGATTTCAGGGGGAAGACCGATGGAAACAATGACGAGGTCTGTTAGAAACGGGTTAGACCGTGCTAGGAAAAACTTGCTATTACTCCTAGGTAGCTCATTGGTTTTTAAGACTTTGGGGTTTCTGCCATATTTTTCTACTGTTGCTCCAGCAAAAGCTGTTGCGTTTTGCTCAGCATTTCTCTGCCGCCACAACCGTACCTTCTAACGGCCTCTGATACCACCAAACCTTCTCGAGCCCATTCTACCTGATTGCACTCTTAAAGGTACTCTTAGACCCACGATGAAGAACACTCGCAAACGGCAGATGCTGCTGCTGTTATTACCAGGGATTATAATAGCCCTAAAAAAGACACCAGCATTTCACATTCTCAGGTTGTCCAATCTTCACTCAAAGTCCAGAAGTTTTCACAATCCCTTTCCGTTTGCTGTAAGAACCAAACTGTATGACCACAGCAGACAAGGGAGAAGTATTCCTAATAAAAATAATGTGTGACAATAGTAGTGATCGGCCCACAGGCACGAGAGCTATTATTCTTTCCCTTCCCGTACAGCTTCTCCACCCTTGCAATGTTCCAGCTCCTTCTTCAAAGAGACTCCAAGAAAGTCAAAACAATGTATGGCCCGCTTCCATTCGCTATAAAAGTACAGAAATGCAGCACAGACGACAATGCCGGGCTCCTACCCCGACTCCACGTGTCTTTGGGAGGATATCTGACCTCCAAGGATAAGACTGTCTGGAAAGTCAGGGAGTGAGATTTCCTTTGCTTTATAGCACAGTACGACTTCACCCACCTCGACGTCCTTTAGCGTTGACTTCTGCTGGCCTCTCCGAGGCCCTCTGTTTCAGCACACGAGATGTCCTGCCCTGGGAGATCCACGGTGCCAGGCTTTAGCCGGGCAGTTAAGCTTCCCCTGTGAGCCGCCCCAGCCGAAGCGTAGTGCTGCCGTCTGTCCCCACGGCCAGAACTGGAGCCTGGCTTGGCTGCTGCAGCCCCTATCCCATTAAACACCACGCTCACGTGCAAGGCTGAGCTGGCTTGCTTGGTGACCCGGGGAGAAACACCGCCCTGCACCATCAAAGGCAGGGGTGATGGTCTGGAAACCAGATTTGACGTGGCTGAGCCAAAGGCACCCCCGCACAGCCACGCATCGCACGGCTACATCTGCCTCTCGCTTCCCTTCCCGTGCATGCTCGCCCCACTGGGGGAGGAGAAAGCAGCTGCGCCCTGCAGGGAGGTAAGAGCGAGACCGGGAGCCTTCTAATCAAGGAAGCCACAGTCGGAACGACAGCGGGGAGAAGACGCGGAGCGCGTCAGAGGTTGCAGACCGCCAGAGCTCTCAGGGGTGCCCGCGCGGGGAGGGGGAAACCTGGGGAAAGCCAGCCGCCGGGCCACAGCCCCATCTCGCCTCTCGCGTCTTGTCCCTGGCTCCGTCCACACTGAGATGTGAAGCGTACTCTCGGCTCTTTCTTCATCTTACTCAATTCCGGTTGTCTCTTGATTTAGCAAAATCATTATAAAGTCTCCAACCCCTCAGAAATGTCCCGTCCTGTCGTTCCTCACCCCGTCCCCGTCTGCCAGGTAGGACTCGATTCGTATCAGGCAATTTAAACGGAATTAAAAGCTCTGGTGCAAGGCTGTGTCCTGGTTTAACTTGGCCAGCATCACACCACACCCTCATTTTGATTAACACAAGTTTGAAGATAGGCATAGCCCTTAAAGCAGCAGTAAGACCTAGGCAAAGGTTAAATAATGAAAATAGCGTGGATAAATAAAAAGAAAGGAGCCTAGCAGGATGAGGACCTGCTGACCTGGCAGGCACTCGCATTGCTTCCAGTTTCATGCCCGCTTTCGGATGCAGGCACCCTGGAAGCGAGGACAACATTCCAACAGTGCTGGGCAAAGGAAGGGGGGGACACCGGGGTTTACGGCGTTACAAATGTCGAGACGGACCGGGGATCGCTCGATCGGACACATCAGAAGGAGCCATTTATAATCAACCGCTCGGTGAAACGTCAGCGGTGCTAACGTGTTACGGCTTCTGCCTGGCTAAGGGGAAGAGTTTCGGAGCGTCGGGGTGCAAACGGGACTGCAAGCAGCGCAAAAGCTTTCTGCTGGGTGGTGGGTGTTCCCACCACAGACTTCCAGCAGCGTGTCGGCAAGTCATTCTGGCACCTGTGGAGGTCCGCTGGCGCTTCCACTAGCCACGGTACGCGACAGCTTATCCTGCCTTGCTCTAGGGAGCCCAGCTTAGCCCGTCAGTACTTTCTTATTAACCACCGTGAGACAAAGAATTGGCTCATTTTCAGGGGGGTCCTGCTTCACCCGTGAAGCCGAGCAGCAGCCTGCGCCGGTGCCGCGGGGTCCGCTCCCGGCTACGATCATCAGCCACGGCAGTAAAGCCATTGGACGGTGCAAAGTAAACAGACCGGAGCCGGGTTTGTTAGAGCACCTTCCCTTTTCTAGGTATCTTATGCTAATGCACACAGAGATCTGGGCGATAGGAACAGCTTGAGGACTGTAAAAGGAAACCAGCAGATAGCTATTAACAGAGGAAAAATTCACAGGTACCCAAGCTTGGGCACAGGGACGGGTTTTATTACACTCAGAGGGGTTGGCAAAGCACCAAGTTTCTATTCTAACACGCGTGTGAATCTATATCTGCGTGCATGTGTGTGTGCGTGCGTGCGCGCGTGGACTTCAGTGTCAACCACGGGAGAGACCAAAAAGGGAGAATTTCATATACCGGCTCCAAAATGCACTTCGAAGTAATTCCTGACAGTGCTGAGGAGTATTACTGTGACACGAAAGCAGGCTGAAAGCCATAAGGCTGAGCCCAAAACACGCGGGGTCCCGCACGCAGCCTGTGCGTACAC
>VZSC01004277.1:35456-47002 GCA_013398225.1 Steatornis caripensis
CCCGTGGGGGGGGGGGTGGCTGCGCAGCGCCGCTAGCGGTGTGCCGCCGTGCAGCGTGCGCACGAGCCGTGTGCTTCGCCTGGAGAGCCGCATCTCCGCGAAGTATATCCCTGTGACGGGCGCGTAGTTCTGCTAGGATCGGGGAGAAAACTCTGTATCCACCCTCACCTCAGGGTGAAACACGGGGAGCAAAATACCACAAGCGTTTCCAACACGAGGAATAAAAACGGATACGTAAGGAATCTAGGGCAGCTCCGCTGACGACACAACAAGCCCTGCAGCAGCGATAGCGTCCCGAGGGGAAATCCCAGGTGCCAGGGATGACTCCAAAGTATTCCCCAGGGATTACACACACACTTTAGCCTCAGCTCAGCTAAGAAAAACCTTTGCGAGGCAGCTGTGCTGCCTGCCGGGGGTGGCTGTCAACGACGGCCCCGCAGCACGTGCCGGGCACGTTCCAAGGTCCCCTCGCAGGAAATCCCACGGCAGGCACTGATGAATTTCTTCCTTCAGACCAACGATGAGTATTTTAAAGCCATACCTCTGAATTCTGACAACCTTATAACGAGGTGAGCAGGGTGCGGCCCAGGTGAAGCAGAAAAGAGGCGCTGAGTGCCCAGCCCACAGGAAGGCGCCCCCTGAGCTTTCCAAAAGCGAATAAAAAAACTTCAAGGCTTTGTCTTGGCTTTCCTTCAGCCCACGCACTGGAGCAGAGGTGAACGTCTTGGACGCCAATACAAAGCGTGCCCTGAGGTTTTATTACACTTTGTTTTCCCTTCTGGGTTTGGGTTTTGGGTTTTTCCCCTCTTGCCGCTCTGCTCTCGGAGCAGTGCCCGGACCCCTCTCACATCTTCTGCCGCGTTATTTATAATTCTCATCTGAAAGAGGAGGAAAAAAACCTGTGAGCCGAGCGTGCCTGCCTCTCAGCAAGCACTCGGCCATCGCAGTAAATTCTTCTCCGTCCTTATGCTGCCAGTGGAGCGGCATTCACAGTTATCTCACTTTCCTCTATACGGGCAATACCCTGGTAAGGAGACTTTAACAGCTGGTAGAGAGCTTAAAATTGCCACGTAACAAAAGATAATGGCACTATAGGAATGAAAAATGCCTCAGGACGCTTACGGTCACGAGCACAGGGCCACAGGGATGCACGCGTTTGTTAACGGCCTCCGACAGACCGTAAAGGCGAAGGGCACTTCGGTCCCTGCGAAACGGTAGGCAGGGCTGCTTCGCCAGGAAAAGCCGTGCTGAAATACCACAAAGTCGGGGTGTGCCTGCAAGGGCCGGGCAAGAGCGCAGAGGTGGAAATAGGTTTTGGAAAGGTGTCCTGGGACGCGTCGCCTTCAGCCCAGGCCGGAGCTGCGGGAGACGTCTGAGCCACAGGGAGAGCGCGGCACGAAATCCCCGTCGTGCTCAGCTCGCTGCTCGCATCTGCCCACGCTGCCGCTCGGAGACCCCAAGTCAGAGGCAGCAAGGGCGGCACACACACGGATAAATGGTCTGATAGCGTGTTTTCTAATTGCTAACCCTGTCTCCTCTGCTTCTGCTGCAGTTGCCTGTCCTGTGGAGCGACATGAGTCTCAAGGGATCCCTCAGCAGCAATCCCAGCTCATCAAAGTAAGGATCTCCATAGCGGGCTTCTTCCTTCTCTGGCTGGCACCACCACTCCTTCCTAGCATCCTAGCGGTCCCCGCTTCCCCCTCCACGTCCCTGGTGCTTTGTTTCACCCTTCCTGGGCACCTCACAAGCTCTGGCCGTAGCCGGGAGCACTGCCTCACACGGCACGCGCCCTGCACGCTGCGGCTTGGTAACGCTGCATTAGGTACAGAGAGAGGACAGGGACATCAGGAGCCTCTCCACCTGCGGCTTGGGGCTACGGCAGCCCATGGCAGCTTCCCGATGGAGCCAGAGCCACCAGCTCACCCCCTCCTTCCTGCATGCTCCTGGTCTCTGGAGAGCAGGGTGTAAGCGTGCGAGACCCGTGAACCGCTGCCTGTCCTCAGGGGGACACGGTGGCAGAGCAGAAAGCAGCCGCTCGCCGCCGACTGGCTCTGCACGGCGCGGGACAGCCCGACCACAGCGCCCGAAACCCTGAGGTCCCGCTTTGATCCTCCCCAGCCAGACCCGAGCCAGAGAGACGTTATCCCCTGGCTGTGCATGCCTACGCGCAACCCAGGCACGGGGTGGGGTGGCCCTGCTTAGAGACCTGACACCCCGAAACTCAAGTGTTTACACACAGTTATGTCCTTCCACATTTTCACACGGGATGCGCTCTACACCTGAGCGTCTGCCCTTCCAGGAGTACATCTCAAAAAGGTCCGTTAATAAGGGATCTTACTGGTGGCACTTGCAGTGCCTCGGGTAGGACGTGGAGGGGTCTCCGTTTCCCCGCACTGCTCCCTGCCACTTATCGCTCACTGGGAGCCGCTGTCCTTAAAACAGCCCCTCCAGAAGCAACGTCCTTCCAAGGGACACTGCGCGTGAAGGTAACTCTAGTGGGGACAGGCCTAGATGGACTCCTCTGTCTCCTGTTTCCGGCCGCTGGGTTTAGTGACATGTGCCTGCGGTGTGGATAACAGCTAGGGTTGCGGAGGGAGCCACCGGCACGGTCGGACAAGCAAACGCTGTGCCTGGTAATTCGGAGTCGTACCGTATCTGACGGACGCGATGAGGAGGGCAGGGCTGGTGCCCGTCGGGAGAGCTGCAGGGCTGCTGTGCCGATTATTGTGTGAGCTGCAGGTGTTAAAAAGATCCAGGAGCTGATGGTTGGTTTGTACCTTCTTTCTTTTACAGTGGCAGCGTGGGCAGAGCGGACGGAGCCGCCAAACTGAGCGCCAAGGACCTGTACGGTAAGTCGTGCCCACAAACGCGTCTAAGGTTCCCTGCAGCAAAAGCACCTCTGGAGATCGGGACGCGGCCGTTGGGGAGTTTTAGGCTAGAACTCAACCAAAGCCACGTGAACGCAAACCTCCATACGCAACAGGCTGGCCTGACACGGCGGCAAAACCGCACGGTACCCGCGCCAGCGCCTCCCACGCTGAGCACAGCTGGGATGCTGTGAGAACAGACAAACTACGCGGAACGTCGCGTCCCCTCACCCCCACCCGTCACCCAGATCCTCTCCGGTTATGTTAGCAAGATAACCCGACGAAGGGCCTAACAAAAGCAAGACTGTCCTCGGCAGGTTAATGATTATCCTCTCTTAACTACTCAGTGAACCATGAAAGCTGCAGTGCCCTTTGGAAGCAGAGGGAACAGGCAGGATGGGTGCTTGTGCAGAGCCTGATCTTGTTTATAAACCACCCCGGCTCCAGAGGAGCCAGCGCGTCGCTGGGTGAAGAGCCCCAGAGCACATTTAGGTGTCGGTAACAGTTATTCCTGGTCACAGCAGCTCTCCTAACGTATCCCAGGCAGAGACTTGGCCTGTGGGGTAGGCGGAACAAGCAGAAAGTCGTGGGAGAAGCCACCTCCCTCAGCGACGCCCTGGATAAGAGGACGGGGGTTTCTCTGGGGGAACGCCAGCAGCTTTCGGGGAGTCCGAGCCTGCAGACTCTCCCACCCGAGAGCCGTCGATTTGCCTGGTTGATGCGTTCACTGGGTGCAAACGGGCTGCGCGTGCCCCTTGTAGGAGGGGAGCTCATATTGGCTCAGAAACCTCCCTTTGCAGCTCCCGGGGCGAGGGTGGTTTATTTGTCCCCGGGAAGTGACTTTGGTGGCTGAAGGGCTTTGGCTGGAGGTTCATCAGCGTGGAGGGGCCTGGAGCAGCGTCCCACAGGTGACCGATCGTGCCCGGGGAGAGAGGTGGTCGCCGGTGGGAAGGCGGGGGCCGTACTTAGTGGATGACGCGTGAATCGAAGTCATTGTTAACTTCGACTAGCTGCACAGAAGTGAAACACGGGAATGAAGGTAGAACAGAAATTGGTGTTACTGGCGGGGGCTATTTACGGTCTGGACGCGGCGTGACGGGCAGGTGCCAAGCGGGGGGTTGAACCGCGTCGGTCGCTTGTCCGGAGATGAAAGGACACGCGATAAGCCTAGGAAGAAGCGAGAGGATGAGGCGTGGAAATGTTTGGGTGCTGCTCCCCTTTGCACGCAGGACGACTCCTACCTCTCCCGGCACAATTTGCTTTGCTGCGCACTGAAAGCTCCTGCAGACCTCATCGGGGGCAGAAGGATTATAGTCGCGAGGTAAATAGAGCGCCGTATAGACACAGGTAGAAACGAAACCCAGAGCTGCCAAGTGCACTGGAAACACGGCACGCGCGCAGGTTAGCGCCCAGGGGCCGAGGCAGCCCGGGGCTCTGGATTGTCAGGGTTTCGGGGTGGCACCTAACCGCGAGCGCGAGGCTGACTCGGGGCCGCGGCGAGCAGGGACCACCCCGCCATGCCTCCGCCGCAAAAGCTAGCGAAGGGAACGGCTGACAAACTGCCTTTAAAGCAAACGCAGCTTCTCAAATAAGTTATTTTCAACACCAAGTTAGATCGTCTGAATTTTTTTTTTTTCGCACGGACACACCCCAAAAGCAAATTTCACCAGGGATGGGACCTCTCTGACCAAATTCCAGCAAACCTTAAATGAGGACCATAAGTCCGCGGGCCAGATCCTCAAGAGGACTAAGCTGCTGCTTCTTCGCCGCCCCCGAAGCGCAGTACGAGGTCTGCCGTCGCTTACCGTACAAAGCAGCGGCTGGCGGCCGGCTCAGCCCAGCGCTGCGCCAGCCCGTCCACGGGGTTTTCGCTTGGCAGAACTTGGAACCCGCCCCGCCAATCCAGCGTGCCTTCACCAAAGGGCACTCGGCATGCGTTAAGCCAGGATTTAATTGAATGGCTTCCCTTCGCACTCGGATGCTCCCTCCCCCATCAAACGTTACGTTCTGCTGCGAGCTGGCGCTTTCGGGGGTGGAGGGCAGGCAAGAACTAAAAGTCCAGGGAGAATTATGTTTCATAACGAAACAGATCCCATCAAGCCAAGCTGGCCTCGGTTACATGATGACGCTGCTGCTAAGGGGCATTTGGAGCTTACAAGACTTTTCCTGTTTCCATTTTTCTGCAGTGCAATCAGGCTGGACCCTCAGCCTGTGTACGCTGCCAGGCCTCCAAAGAAATCCGTGCAACGACCCCCGAGTTCACAGCACGCAGACATCTGCTGCGTTTAAAGCTCGCTGGGTAACGTACGCAGATGCTCCAGTGCACGCAGATGTCTAACTATTATTCCTCAGCGAACGAGGCCTTGGGTTTAGCTTTCTTAAGATGTTTTTTTTTTCTACAACAGAGTGCCTCTCGCCACAAAGCAGGTATGGGAGGAAGGGAGGCACGTCCTGAACCCTTAGCTCAGGCACCTGGGCTCTAAATGCCAACCCAGCCGGGGCCGTCGTTACTGGCCCACCACGACAGCAGTGCCAACTGCAGGCACACGACCGCTGTCGGAGGGCCAGGGTGTCCCCAGTATCGACAGGGACTTACTGGCAGTATGAAAGCTGCCTCAGGTGAGGCCACGGAGAACGATATTCAAAAGCGTCGCGGTGAGGCTGAAGCAGAGCAGCAGCTCCAGGCTGTGCGCAGAAAGCCAGGGGGATGGCAGAGGCGGGGGATCCGCTCGGGGGCGTTCAAGGACATCGTGTGAAGGATTCAAGGACACAGGGCCACGTGGGTCCGCAGAGGACCCAGCCTTGCGGCTGGTGACGGGGGGAAGGTGGCTGCCCTGCTGTCACCCTTGGCCTGCCGTAATGGCTTTGATCATCAAGTCCATGGCACACCGCCGTGTCTCCTTCACCGTGGCGAGCACAGAGGGATGCAGAGACATAACCAAAGTCATCAGGGAATTCTGCAAAGAAATTGGCTTAAAGCCCTGAGATATCTTCCCCTGGCTCTATCCCTGCCAGGGCTGGATACACTTTTTAGGTGCTCAGCTCTCCTCGGTGGAGTTTCCTGGCTGTCACGGGAGCAGGATACTCGTGCTTTCATGGGAGCAGGATACTCGTGCTTTCCTCCCCTCCTTAGCAAAACGGCATCACGTTTGCTCAGCTCCACATTCTGGAAGAGTCCGCGGGTGCCTGCACAGAGCGAGCCCCGGCTCCGCTGGCAGCAGGGGGAATGGCTGGCACCTATCACGTTCCCACCTTACTCAGTGCACAGCAGCCAGCTAAATAAATGTTAATGCACGCCATAAATAAATGAAGCTGCTTCTCCGCTTACTGGCGTCTGTTCTGAACTTAGATGAAAGCCTGTGGGGGGAAACCAGCGTGGCCCTGGCAGAAGCCAAGGGAAGGGCTCGCAGGAAGCGTTTCTGCATGGTGCTTCCCGCAGCGGGCTTCTGCCACCCCTTTCTGCGGCGCCACCCGCGTGGACTTCCGCAGGCGTTCATCTAAGCTGCTTTCGCGGCCGATCAGACAGCGCTGTCTCTCGTGCCGGATGAGGCAGTGTAACCGTGAGAAGCTGCGTAGAGTCGAGGGCAGTTTAACGATTACAGGGGATTTCTCATGGGGTGCTAGGAAGGAGACGGCTCTGCACCAGCGCTCAGAGCAGCCCGTTTCTGTTTGGCTACCGTGTCTGCCCCTGCGGTGCTCAGCTGCTTCCCAGCCCCCCCAGCCAACTCCTTGGCTGTCTTAGCCTCTCGCTTCAAGTGCTGGGACACAGAAGCGCCTGGCAGATCCAAAACCAGCCTGGTCCCGCAGCGGGGCCGCAGAGCAGAGGGGGGGGACGTGGAGGGGCACCGCAGGGGTGCGAGACACCAGCCTGGCACGAGGGCAGCGCTCGTCTCGCATCCAAACCCGTGAGGCCCAGCCAGCTGGCACCAACCTGCCCACCCCATCCTTAATACAGTCATTTCTGGGAAAGACCAAAACTTGTCAGGGTACAGGGCTGGAAAAGGGATTTTGGAGCAACAGAAACTGCCTGTAGCGTGAGTTAGGCTGGAGAAACACGGTGCTGAACAGCGGCAGCCTGCAAGGCGCGATCACTTGACACTGCACACCCCCCGTAACCCAAGAAAGGCTTCGGCGCTGTAACAGGACACGGGGCACTAACACAAAGAGAGGAGCCGTGCCCGCGTGGCCCCGGACAGGTATCGTCTGCCTGGGGAGCCGCGGGGAGAGGAGACTCCACCGGCAGAGGCTTGGCAGAGGGCGCTGGCTAGGCGGAATACGCTGATGGCAAAGGCGTAAATTATCTTTAATGGTCACAAACCAGCTCCTGGGAATCTCCACACACGTCCCTTGTCTCCCAACGGGGCCTCCAGCCACGTGGGGAGGTCCCTGAGATGAGACTCGCCAGACCCCGCACCGTCAGTCCTTGCCGCCGGCTCTGCCGCACCCTCGCTCGCACCCTGGGTGAGCCCAGCGCGAAGCCAGGTCCTCGGGGTCGCTGCTGTGAGGTACCCAGCGCAGGCAAGAGTTGTGCCAACCCAAGGGTCGCCCCAAAAGCGGAAAGACAGAAACACTGACGCGAGACAGTCTTGCTTTCCCTAAAGCTGCGCTGTAGACGTGCCCTTGCTGCTGGTGGCTCAGCGCGATGACCAACAAGAGAGTCGCTGTTCACTGCCAGTTACTGCCTGCCCAAACCATGAGCTCGTTAATTATTTCAGCTGGAGGCCACGGGGCAGGCTCCCAGTTATCGATGGGAGCGCTGAGGTGCTGCTGCTTCCCCACAACTCTCTTTTGACAAGGGTTTGTGCGTGGATTTCACACACGCTGGCATGGTCTGCAAGACACAACCCTGGCGGGAGCGGTGGCTGGAAACCGAGCTTGCTCAGCTACACAGTTGGGTCGAGAGGACCGTGCCCATGCCTAAACCCAAGGGGATCCAGGCAGCATCCGAACGGTGCCGCTCAGCGTCGTGTCCCTCAGCTGCAGAGACAGCCTCTGTGTCTTTTAGCAAAAGCTAAAAATGGAAAGCGCTGGCATTCATTGAGATGATTTCTGAGGCTCGCTGGCTCGGCGGGGAGGCCAGGTGTTTGGTTTTAGGCACATCGCACCCAGACGAGACATCGGCCCGTGCCCTGGCGCAGGCCTGCGCTGCCGTCAGTAAAGCAGCGAGGCTGCAATTCTGGATAAAGCAACTTCACACCTGACGAACTGAGCAGCCGTTTCCTTTAAGGCTATCATCCCGCCCACGAGAGAGTTTGAGACCCAGCAAAGACCAAGGCTCCTTGCTGTAGAGGGGAGGAACCACTGCCCTCGGACTGCCCCGCGGATTCCCTTTGGGAAACGGCAGCGGGACCGAGGGAGCGGGTGCTGACCGCAGCAGCGCCGATCTAACGGGGGCTTCCCAGGCCCCGTGTTTCCTGCGCATACCGCTCTCCCAGGGACGTGCTCGGCTTGCCCGAGACCAGCAGAGCACGGGNTGCGGATTCCCTTTGGGAAACGGCAGCGGGACGGAGGGAGCAGGTGCTGACCGCAGCAGCGCCGATCTAACGGGGGCTTCCCAGGCCCCGTGTTTCCTGCGCATACCGCTCTCCCAGGGACGTGCTCGGCTTGCCCGAGACCAGCAGAGCACGGGACAGGGCAGACGGACACACGGCTGTGTCTGCCTCCAACCAGCTGCACAGCGCAGCCAACACGTTTCACCCTCGGGCATTGCTTTCCCCTGCTCCTGCCCTTTGCCAGGCCAGACGGAAAGCTGCTCAGAGGAGGGGGCAGCCCTGGATGCGTTTGCCCACGGCGAGGGGATGACGACGGGAGCCAAAGCGCTCCTGCAGCAGGTGGGGTGAAAGGCGGTGCAGTTTCTCCACGTGCTGGTGCCCTTCGCTTCCCCAGCCCGCCACAAGAAAGCCCCGGGCAGAGCTGAGCACAGGTCCAAGTCAGAGCAGTGCCCGAGACGTTAATTCTCCGTCTCCGCTGCCAGCCTTGAATAACTCCCTTGTCCTCCCCCGCTGCTCCCTCGGTGCCTTTTCAGCTCCGTTCTTCACATCGCCTTTCCCACCTGAGATTCCAGCTTCAGATTACCCCAGCTCCCCTCCGACGCTGCCTTGCGAGCGACCCTTTTATTCAAAGCCTGGGACATTCAATACTCCACCTGGAACCAGGGCTGGGAGAAAAATAGGAAGGCAGCATTGCTGGTGGTTCCTGCAGTTCAAACCCCAGTGGGTGGGTAAGAGGGGGGACGCGTAGGCTCAGCTCAGCCCTGACTGGAGCTACCGGGAGGAGCAGGCTCTGCTGTGGGTGCTGCTGGCTGGAAATCAGAGCTGCCTGGGCTCAGCCCTGGCCGCAGAAGCTGCCTCGCAACCGCTCCGACCCGCCGCAGGCAGCCCTCGTGTCGCGGGGCCTTTGGGACGGCAGCTCGTGCCGGCGGGCTGCGGAGAGGGATCTGACCTTACTCAGTGCACAGCAGNGGGAGGAGCAGGCTCTGCTGTGGGTGCTGCTGGCTGGAAATCAGAGCTGCCTGGGCTCAGCCCTGGCCGCAGAAGCTGCCTCGCAACCGCTCCGACCCGCCGCAGGCAGCCCTCGTGTCGCGGGGCCTTTGGGACGGCAGCTCGTGCCGGCGGGCTGCGGAGAGCGATCTGTCGCGGCAGTGCCCGCCCGGCCTCTCCAGGGGCCCCTTTTCTTTGCCGCTTCAAGGCTGCTGAGCGCGAGTTGTCTCCTCGAACGGAGTGGCTGCTCAGAGCTTATTCAGGGGAACGTTTTCTTAGATGGAAATGGGTTGGTGGATATGCCCAAGTACCTCGGGAACAAAAGCTGTGTTATTTAGTAACAACAACAAAAAAAAAAAAAAGGGGGAAACTTTTCATTGTGAGTTTTTTTGGTGCTCAAGTAAAACAAATTCATCAGTTTTAATTAAATCAAGGTGCTCCCAATCTTACTGAACGCATTCTGACATTGAAAAAATGTCATTGCCAGCTATGGGAAGATCAGAAAACAGCGCGTTGGATTGTCTGGTGAAAAATACCTTGGCATATTTCTTCCAGCTCTGGTTGTAAAGGAAAAAAGGAACACCTCTACCCATGAGCTTCCCCTGCAGCTCCTCAATACCCCGATTATTTTCCGCTGAGCAGCCCTTGGGTGCCTGCCCAGCAGACAGTGAGCTACTGTACGCACCGCCTCGCGCTCCCTGGCATGCCGGACACAACCACGCAGTGTTTCTTGATGTACTCAGTCCTCGCGCAGCCCAGGAGGTGCGTCAGGTTTTTATTTGCTTTTCTAGAGTAGGTTGTGTCTTCAGCTAATAAAACAGGAATGCGAGCACTTGGGGCTGAGCTAGTGGTAAATATTAAGCGTGCCGAGGAGGAATTCAGCCTTGTGACACCTACGAGCAGCTGCCGACACGCTCTCAGTGAGACGGCTCCCTGCTGCCACGGACCATTCATGCCTCTGGCTGCCCCCAGCCTCAACGAGAGCCTTTTCATTCACTTCAAGAGCTTCCAGGCCGTGTACTAACATGCCACCCGTGAGCGATAGCTGCCCCACGCAAAGATTCCCAGCGTCACAGCCACCGATACAGACGAGCCCTGGCGGTTCAGAAAGTACTGAAGTGCTAGCAGGAAAAACAGGGAGCTTGATCCTTCACAAGAAGCTGCAACGATGCTTCCAAAACGGAGCTCTTCCCCACGCCGGTCAGCCGTGGGGGCCCCCGAGCAGAGAAGCCTCTGCAGCAGCAGAAGCAAGGTACGGACCTGCAGGTGCCTCCGCGTGAGGGGCTCAGACGCGGCAGGTCTGTGCAGTACCCAAAACCAGGTCCTCAACTAACCCTGCAGAACCTGGAGCATCCTCCCACCGGGCGAGGAAGCAGGAACCTGTCGGATCGGCAGAGCCGTCCTGCCGCAGATGCGCGGTCAGACTGCCAGATCAGATCTGGCCCCGTGCTCAGATCCTGGGAAGGGATGCTGTTTCGTAAGGCTGCTTTAAAACGCAGGCCCCGCAAATTTGCATCGTTGCCATTAGCATAGAGAGGCATTTGCTGCTCCGTTTCTCCTCTGGAGGGCTGTGTCCTGACCTGTTGGTTTGGCACAAAGACCAGCTCACGCTACACCGGCGGGTTACTATAAGCAGCGCAGATAGTAATATAAAGAATTGGCAAGCTCCAGAAGGCAACAGGCAGGACTTTCCTCCGGCTGTTCTAATGGATGCGGAGGTCAGGGAGGTCCTAGTGTGATGCGGCGTCCGTGGCGTGGGGCTGCCGGTGAAAACCAACCTAATCCAACGCATCTTTAGCTCCTTACGGACTGCTTCACGTGACTCGTCCATCCTGCCCGCTTTCTGCTGTGCCCTCTGCCCAGCAGTGGCTGAAAACAAAGAGGGGGAGGGACAGGGAGGAGCAGGGAGGCTCCTGTGATAAAAATTCCTAATTAATCAGAGAATGACGTGCACGGAGGGGCCCTTCGCAGCTCTGGTGTAACCGGCTGCGCTTGTTACAGAAGCACCTGTTTACGCCACAACTGACTTTGGCCCCAGCGTACAGCAAGACCACGGGCGAGTTTTTGTTGAGAGCAGTTTAGAATGTAAATGGACAGAAAGAGGTGGTGTCCTGGGACGAGCTTTGGGATCCAGCCTGGAGCAGCCTGTAAGCCCCGCGCAGCTGAGCGCAGGCGCTCCCCCGCCAGCGGCGGGAAAGAA
>VZSC01004277.1:47476-70744 GCA_013398225.1 Steatornis caripensis
CCCCCGCCAGCGGCGGGAAAGAAGGGCTCGAGTTCCTCTGAAACACTGGGACCGCGCAGCGTCACGGCAGTCGCGAGGCCGTTCTGCCCTCTCGCAGACACTTAGGAGAATGCAAAAAGAGAGCAGAAAAACACGCTACGACCCACGAACAACGTGGGGAAAGCAGAGCGTGGTGGGAGCACACCCCATTCGGCCCGTTTACCGCATACGCAGAGGCACAAGTGTCTTCTGCGTGGAGACGCACGGTCGCGCAGCTGTACCCCAGCACAGTCGGCAGCCGTAGGTGCCCTTGCCATAGCTCCCAGCTAACGCCTTTTGGCTTCCGCTTCAGGGTCAGAGGAGCTGAACCCCAGAGGAGCCCGTTCCCTCCTCCCTAGGCTGACGTTCCTCTCTGCGAATATCCACAGGCCATTTCGGAAGCCGGCAGCAGAGGCAGGGCCCAAGCCCAGGCACCCCGTTGGGCGCCCTCCCACTACGACCACCCTTTCTCTCACCCGTGGTACCGTGGGTACGTTGCACCGAGGATGCTCTGACCCGCTGGCTTGGCAAGAGGCCGTGCACGGGGAGAGACAAGCCCGCTTCTGCCTTCCTTTGCGCTACTCGACATCCCTCGGAACTTTAACCAAGTTATTTCAGCTCTAAGCTGGTCCCGGCAGGCAGAGTTTATCCCGCTAGCCGATCTTTTGCACACACAATCCATCGGGCCGAAGGGAGCGTTCACAGCCACGACCTAACTCCCTGCGAAACAGGGTGCTGCATGGAAACGGGGAGGGAACTTGGCACAAAAGATGTGGTTTGGCTTCCTGGACCAAGCTGATAACCCCGTCCCTCCAGGATGTGCATTGATCCTGCTTCTCCCCCTCCCCTTTACTACTCTCTTTCATCCCTTCCACTCCTTAATATAAAGCCAAACAGGACACTCTCCCTTCCAGCCAAGATTTCAGCCCCCTCACCGAGATGTCAGCCCCGCACGCAGTTTGGAGCCCTCGGGTGAAATCCGCCTTGCTGCCTCTGCAGCGAGCTGAGCTTTTTCCACTTCCTCATGCGGCCACTGGTGCCGGTGGGAAACATCATTCCCACAGCACTGCTTATCTGTGAGATATTGGTAATGGCTAACGTTTTTCAGAGAACGGCTCTTCAGTCTTCCCCACACCTCTGGGTAGGAGGCAAGATTAAAGCCGGCTGGTTAGGAAAGGAGCTGAATTCAGTTAAAGAACCATTTGTAGGGTTTTTTTTCCCCTGAAAGGGGTGTCTTAGGGTTCACTGGGCTAAAACCTTAGAGGCAAGAGATGAGACATCTGACCGAACTGCGTGCGTGGCCCACCTGGCGTCCACACTCGAGTCATTCAAAACTTTCCGGATCGCCCATCCCAGTCATACAGCAAGCGTTCGGGCTCAGCAACGGCGCAACCGTGAATTCCCCACCATTGCTGTTCAGGCCACAGCAGTGGATCGCGCCAGCCGCCTCCCTCCCGTAGCCAGGATCCCCATGCTACGAGGGGTTTTTCGTTGCCAGACACGAAAAGCAAGGGACAAAGCCGTATTGTTTTCCCATCTCTTTGGCTCTTTTGGCAGACAGAAGGGGAAAAGTACAGCGGTGGTCACTGTGGGCTCATGCCAGCTTTCAGGTGTTTGCTGTACTAGTGCCACCGCCCTGCAGCTCTCCTTGTCCTTTGCAGCCCAGCCTGGGTTATACCCAAAGAGGCCTCCACTGCTACAGCCTCTGAAGGGCACAGCGGCAGAGGATTCATTTAAACATCGGTGCACGTGGCGTCGAAGCTCTGGTCACTCTAATTTTGGGGAAATCATCGCTATGTTTCTGTGACGCGTATTTACTGCATGGGCACTATGCAAATTCTCCCTCTCACGGGGCCAGCGTGTGGGCTGGATGACAGGACTCAGGGCTTCTCTATCGCGAGATGCTGTAGAAATGCAAAGTGTCCTAGTGTGAGTGGTGTCAGATAAACCAGGAGGAAATTAGCTCCTGCTGCTAACGTGTCAGCGCTCATTCATACAAAATTAAGCAGGGAGAGGCAGGGCTGTGCAGAAGGGCAGTGCGGCAGCCACCCAGGACAAGCGACCTGTCTACCGAAGCCTTTCCTGGCCAAGGGAGTTCACCCATCCAACGTAAAGGATCCCCCTTAATCCACAGAGTCAAACAGCCACGGATCTCCCTGCAGGCATCGTTCCGCACGTGGCATATCTGGATCAGCCCAGCAGGACCAAAGCCAGATTTAAGCTAAGGCAAATAACGAGGCATCCACGGAAAGGCCTGCAATGTTTCACCACGTTGCTTTGAAGTAAACAAACACAAACCCCCTCTTTTCTTAAAAAGCATCTACACTTCTCTGCTAGATGTGGCCTAAGACTGACTATTTTGTGATTTGCAGCCTGGATCTTTACTTCTTCCCATGGTTACATCAAAACTAAATGGTAGGAAAGAAGGGGATTTCAGTGTTCTGGCACCCTGCTGTCCCCAGAAAGCCTGGCTGTTTTCAAGCCACAGGGTTATATTTGCAGATGCCAGGAGGAAACACAAAAATAAAAAAAGTTTCCATGGGTGTGGGGACCAGGTAGAAGCCAGCGGAGATCTTAAAGAAAGGGACAGGAAAGAGAATAAGCAGGAACACCGCCTCCCTCGCCCTGGGCAGCTTCTGGGACGTCACTTGAATGGCATCCTGAGACAAAACAGAGGCACTTTGTTCTAGTTCTGCGACTTTTAAAGGTAATGCAGAAATGCCCCAGGGGAATCAACAGAAGGAACGGGAACATCTGCATTTTCTCCCTGCCCTGGGGCTTGCTTAGTTGCTGGAAAAGGCTGCAAAGGGCTTTGGCCCCTCTGCGTGAGCTTAAACCCGAGTGCAGGTGATGGGAAGCAGGGGCTATGCAGAGCTCTGAGGTTTCAACAGGTGCCAAGATTTCCAAGGGTTTCTCCAAACATTTCATCAGAGGTACCCGCCGAGATCTCCCCTGACCACGACACGCGCAGCTTCTCTGAGCGCGGAGGACAGGGCAAAGGCATCAGAGGGGACCCGAGAAAGGCTGTGGGCAACCAGCTGCAGCCCTGACCATCGCTGCAGCTCCGTGGGCTGTTCTCCTGCCAGAAGGCAGGTCTGGTTCTCCTACCAGAAAGCCAGCGTATGGTCTGGTACGCTGTTCTACCAGAAACGCTGCCCTACACGAGCCTCCCTCTGCAAACCCCGTCCCCCCCCAGTACACCTTCCCCTCCTCGGGGACTACCAGCTCCTGACGCAGCTCTGCACCCTTCCTTTCAGGGCTGGAGACGTATGCCTGTCCTAACATAAAACCCCTTTGTTCCCACACTGACCACTTCAGCCTTTTCCACTCCCTTTTAAAAAGGACGGGACAGGGTGTCTTAAAATCCAAATTTGTCTCCATCCCACACAGACGCGGTGTTCTCATTTCCATTAGTGTCATCTATTTACATGAGAAAAGCTTGGTGAGGAAATTGAGGTTACCGAGAGAAAAAAAAAAAGAGTGACTCACATCAGACACAAATCCCTGCGGTGCGTGTTGCTGTGTCCCCTCTTCCAGACCTTGCCCCACATATGAAGTAGGGCAGACTGCAATTAAAAGACACAGCAAACAGAAAATGCCATTGACTCTTCAATGCGACCCTAAGGTGCGAAGTGGCTGTGCTGAAATATTCATTAATTTACTCAAGGTCACTCTGGAAGCTAATGGCTGAGCAGGGTGCTGTGCTGGGTTCTGACGTCTTGCTCCCCGAACTAGCCTCGCTCCACCTCCGAGTCGGCGCTGGTGGCATAAAAGGCACCGGCTCAGAAACTTGCGTTCTCCGTTAACGCCTCTGCCAGCGTGCTCACCAATAAATCATTTCTACTTGCGAACAGCAGCCGCTTCAGGGCTACCAGGAATTCGCCACGGAGGCAAAGCACGCTGCTGTGTTTTCAGGCACAGAGATACAAGATGCAAAGTACTCGGGTGTCCTGCCAGGCTGATAGCACACCTCAGGCTTAAAATGTGTTAGAAAAGGGTTAGAAAGCATTAGAAATCAGCTTCTACCAACCCTTGCCAGGCTCTGAACAAAAGCACCAGTGT
Organism: Steatornis caripensis; assembly: GCA_013398225.1. NCBI lineage: Eukaryota > Metazoa > Chordata > Aves > Caprimulgiformes > Steatornithidae > Steatornis > Steatornis caripensis. Next base: position 51,557 of record VZSC01004277.1, read on the forward strand.
CTCTCTTTGTGTCCGTTGTCTCTGGGCTGTCTTTGTCTGCTCAGCACGCTCCTGCAGCCACAGACAGGTTTGCTACCAGTGCTCAGCCCTGTGTCTTTGGCGAAGGACCAAGAGGACCTCAGTTTCTCAAATTATCACCTAAAGGAGTGACCAGAGCGAGCCCTGGTTGCCCGTAGCCCGTCCATGCGGGCGGAGGCCTTCCCGGGGCATCACGGGATGGTCGCTACTCCAGCAGACCCTGCTCCGTCTCGGAGCTCCTTACCGCCTCCAGGCCCTTCCAGCTACTGCCCTGCCCTTGCTCTGCTTTATATTCACTTCGTTCCACTGCCTGCCCTTCAAAACAGACTTCGCTTCGGTTTTCCATCTTTTATCTATTAAAAAAAAAAAAGTCACCTTCCTTCAATTACAAGGAAAGCTTCAATTTTCAGCAATCAAAAGTATTACCAGTATTTCTTGTAAGTCTTTGAGGAGCGTTTTTTCAATTAAAACGTGACACGCTACTGAAATCATAAACTAACGAAACATTTTGGAAAGTTTTGCCTAGGTCTCGCACCACTTCCCCCAAAAATTTGGAAACCGACCGCATGAGTTCCGAGGAGACTCATTTTCTAGGTGTCAGCCTCCTTAATGTGAAATTTGTTAAATGAGACCACACGTTCCGCGTTCAAAGAAAAGGGGAAGAGAGAGAAGCCAACATGCCAGAGAAGGCGTTAAAGCGAGCTTTGAAGTAAACCACAAATAAACCAAGATTAACATATGCGTCTTTAAAACACGAGGAGCCCTAACGTTTGCCGTGTTATGAAAGCTCCCTGGTTGTGACTGTTGCCACAGAGGACGGGGTATTTTAACGCAGGCTTTAAGAAGGGTGAAAATGTTTAAAACTGCCATTGCATTTTCTAAGCAAAGCAGAGATCAGAGGATGTCCTCTGCTGGCGAGGACGGCGCGTTCAGTTTGCCTGCTCCCAGATCACTCTGGGCCTGCAGAGTTACTCCTCTGCTACTCAAGCAAGGTATTTATAAGGAATCCCTGGACAAATACCAATTAAACAGTGAGTAAGAGCTGGCAAGGTAAATTCTTAGAGGATTATATTCAATAGCCTCGTGAAATTCCAGGGAACTTTTCCCCCAATTGCTCTTTACGGTTGCTTTCCAGTAAGAAATGCAGGAAGTAATGAAGACTTGCTGCCTCATAAAAATATTGTACACGAAACGCAGGTTCCGATCCCTACAGCTGGCCTTGATCCCTACAGCCCTCCCTATCTGTAGCTACAGCCCTTCACCACGGCTTGCCAGGAAACACAACAAAGCAAACTAAAAGCATCACAATAGCACGGAGGCTTTCTTCTGGAGGCCGAGTCAAAGGGCTGTTATGTCCAAACTGGTGGGTTGCGGTGGGAATTTTTCTTCTTGCCACGTGCATGTTGTAGCCTTCCGCCAGCCCGCTCAAGCCACCCCGCACCTCGCCAGCCCCCTTCCGAGAGCTTCCCTACTCATTCGTTGTCCGGGGCTTTCCTTTACACTGGGTTTAATTTCCTCTACGAATGGTGCTGACCTCCAGGAATCAAACTATCAGCAGCACGAAGGGCTTGAGTGCGTACACCCGATGCGCCAATCCTTGTTTTACAAAAGTTAATGTCGTTAACGTGTCTTATTATTGCAAATACCCCGACTGGAGCTGGAAGCTCAGAGGCTATGAGAAGCACTGTAGCACCCCACCGTGAGAGCTGCAATTCTCAGACCCCGATATATCGGTAAACAGCCACTACAATGAAGCCTTGTTTTCTTTTTTTTTTTTTTTTTAGAACAAAGGAAAAAGTACTCGAACTCCAACGTCATTATGCATGAGACGTCACAGTACCACGTACAGGTGAGCCTGCGATGAAACGTTAAGGGGCCAAAAGGCCAACGTCAGTGATAGATGCCGGCAACGCGACGCGTTTCATTTGCCCTAGGCCTTCATCACGCCAAAGAGCAGTTGGGAACCTTGTTACAATAAGCAAGGGTCGCTCTTCGCACCCTGGCACAGGCAAACAGCAAAGCTGCTTGAAACCTCGTATGTCTTTTCTGCAGTCCCTGGCTCCCCGATGCCTGTAGATAAACTTGTCTCCTGAGCTTCCCACCGCGCTGGGTGCACCCCCTGTTTCCAGCCCCCAGACCGTAGGACACGCTTTCAGAGTTAGCCATCCGCTGTAATTTCCCTGCCCGAGCTGCGGGTCCCCACGGCCTTGCCAGCGCGGCCCCGGGGGCTGAGACCACACGAGTCCTCTCGATGAGATGTAACACGCTACTGAAACCGGCGTCATCTGGGCTTCTCATCCGATTCCTTAGAGCACAAAAGGGTGGGGAAGTAAAGAGCACGTGTAGGTGGAGCACAGGAATTTCTTCACCGCAGACACTCTGAGGAGATAAACTAAAGGACTCCGAGAGCAGCACAAGTCCCGAGACCATTCCTCTCCCAAGACGGACCCCACTCCTTCCTAAGAGTCAGGGGTTTCAACCTGGACTGGATCCCTCTCCTTTCTCTCCTCTTACACATTCCCTGCTCTGTCTAAAATCACTACTAGCTCTCCTGCCGGCTTTTATTTCTCTGCTGCTCCTCTCCAACTCCCTGCTTTGGACAGCAGCAGTTGTTCCATTACGGTACGGCACTATCTGAAAGTCCAAGCGCATAGGCTCTGGTAAGGCTCACGGCGCCTCCCACAAGCCTACAAACAGCTTTCCATGGCACAACTCTCGAGGCGTGCTCAAACCCCATGACAAAGCCAGGCCCAGACTTCGACGGCTTCTCCCACACTGCGTGACACATGTCATCCCCGACCCCTGAACTGTCCCTCCCTTGGATCCCGCACGTTTCTTTGAAGAGCGGGAGAGAAGACGCCCACAGTAGACAGGGGCTGAGGAGAGAAACAGAGACCGGTCGCTGCTTCTGCATGTCCGGTGTGCTGACCTCCGCCAAAGGCTTGGAAGTTCCTGGCTTGTCCCCTTTCCCTTGCTGGGCTACATCAAGGACCAGTGTCTGGGGACATTTTGAGGTCAGCACCTCTGTCCTCTTGCTGTGAGGTGTGACATGTACCTGGGAGGTCGCTGCCTCCGGGACTTGCTGCGGAGCCAGCACTCATCAGCCGGACACTTGGTCTCGTTACGGCCTGGGAAAGGGTTGACGAGAAGGGAGGACAAAAACGATCCTTAAAGAATATGAAGTTGGTTTAATTACATACGGACCTCTTTTCTACTTTAAATTTAATTTGAAAATGGCACGCAAAACCGTCATTCATCAAAAATATGTTTCCTATCTGAATAATCGAGGTTCAGCAAATTAAAGTATGGAGTAATTGCGGAGAGGAGAACATGGGGGGGAAAAAAAAGATGTTAAAAAGACAAGGGAAATTCTGTACAAGGAAACAGAAAATGGAGAAGCTGTTACCCTCCCTCCCTCTACATTTGAAGGAGAGTAGTGGGAGCCATCGTCCCTCCCATCACCCCGTGCTTCAAACCCTCCCTGATGAGCACAGACAGGTTAGAAGCAGGGTTCCCGTGGTGGTTACAGGAACTCATCCGCCCAAACAAGAGCGACCACATCGACTATCGTCTTTCAGCTCTCCCTCAGCTACTGTGTCCTCTCAAGTAACTCAAACCCCTTCAACCATGACAGGCATTAAGCCAAATTCATCTCCCAGGGTCGCAGACATCCACTTAAAAAAAGAGGAGCCAGCCCGGCCGGCCCGGGCCCGGCGTCTCCTGGAATACAACACGCCGGTGCAGGTCAGCGGCCTCCGCACCGCAGGAGCGGAGGGGTCCGTCTGAGGCCCGCCGGACTGTTCATCACTGAAAAGTGGGCAAGGCGAGAAAGAAAAACACTTTACAAGGTTCACATATAGTAAATGGAGCCCTCTCTCTGGTTTCAGACCCCAGTCCAGCAGAGCGCTTTAAGTACACAGTTAGAAATAAAGGAGCCTGTTCAGTTGCTTAAAATGAAATTTAGACTTTTAAAAACGCTTGTTTGGAAAGACGCCCCAGTTTCCGAGGGGGAAAGTAACTCGACGGCCAGCCGCCCCATCGGCGGCCCTGCCAACCATCCCCATCAGCGACTCCTGCCAAATGAAGTCACTCACGGAAGCAGAGAGGGGACTTTAAACAGTGACATGACAGGAATTCTTCATTAATGATGCCATAAGCCACCCATTTGTGAGTCTCTACCTTGAACTTTGACCGAGGCAAACAGGATTTCAGTGGCAGGCAGGGAGGTAGGAAGAGGTTTCCTCACAAGAGGCATTTTACACCCTTTGAAGCAATCTGTAAGCTGATCAAAGTTTTATAGTGGACGGAGTCATCGCCCATTCTTACAAAAGCTACTGGGTGAAAAAGGGTTTTAATGAGATAAATCAAAAGACAGTAGCAACCTTCTCTCCCTCTCGCTCCACCAGTATCTAAAGAAAACAGAAAAGAAAAAAATGTTCTAATGAGTCCGAGTTAGACAAGTAGCTCTCCCCTCCGTGAAAATTAACTTACTTGACAGTAAACAACAAAGGAATTTATGAAGATTGTAAATCTGGCAGTTAAAATAATAGAACAGATAAGAATGCCCGTCATTAGGTATAAACCAGTTCACTGCTCAGAAAGCAGAGGGTTTGTCACCTCTGCACAGATAATATTGACTTTGTAAAATAGTGCATGGAAAGGTATTTGCCATTACAGTAACATATACCCAAGCATGTTTTTCATATCTGATTGCGTGGCTAATCTCAGCTTTCAGCTCAAATACCTGCCAGGAGTGTTATTTAGCCAGTGCCTCACCCAATACCTTTGCTTTATGAACACAGGATTGGGTCTTACACTCTGCAGCGTTTATCCTCTTCTCTGCTCTCGCCCGTTTTTGTGAATTATCCAACGACCGCCTCAACCACAAACTTGTCACCACAAATCCTCTTCCCACCATCGACCATCACGCTTAAAGACGTGGCCCTTTCTGGGCTACCAGTGCTTTAAATCTGAGCCTTTCCGCCTGCATCCACCTTGTGTGGAGCCGACTGCATTAACAGTTCTTGCCTGGGCTTCAACACGACCGCCCGAGACTCCATGGATCCTGCTCAGGTCCATGCCAGACCCCAACGTTCGAGGCCTCTCCAAGGTCCCTTCACAACCTGTTTCCGTGCAGGACAGTGCTGGTTCTCTCCCTGGTGCTGGAGCAGGGTCAGCTTCTGCTGCCTCTTGGTCTGCTTCCCACTCTGCATCTCCTTGGGCTTTCACAGGTAAAAAAGGAGCTCCTTCCCAAGCAACTCTCTCCTCCGCCGCCGTTGCCCTCCGAGGCACATGCTGATCACAGACACTGCCCGCTAGGTTATTTTAAATCAGCTCAGGAGCCGAGACTGCTACTCCGTACAGACAGATTTCCCCCCAGCTCTTTCTTCTTCTTTTCTTGCGTTTTGCAGCTCTTGCTTGGCAGTCTGCTGGGACAAAGCCTGCCTCCTCTTTGTGCCCTGCCAGACCCTGCCCCCCGCTACAGCACCACCGCAGCAAACAGTCAGCACCAGACAGAATCCGCCTGAACCCTGGAAAGGTTATGTCTGATCACTGGGAGAAGGCACAAAGATGAGGGATCAGAGGGAGAAAAGCCACGCAAAACTCATCCCTGAGCTAGAGACAACAAAGAGCCCCTCCAAATTTCACATCCCGATTTGTGGCTTGCCTTAGGCGCACCCCATGCTTCCAGCTCTCGCTTTGAGACCAGGCCGCGGGGCTTGCACAAAGACAAGCGGGAGTTTCCATTGCTGCCGTCCGCACAAACACTCGCTGCCCAGCGGGACTGTTTCTGGCGTTGCCGCGCTGTTGTCCCCAGCCCCGCAGCAAACGCGCGTGACGCATCCGCTCTGCCCGCAGTACCTGGGCCTCCCCTGCCACAAGGGTTAACCTGCTCCATGGCTCTTCAGCTGACCCACAGCTGATTCAGCAGCAACGTTATTTACCCTAATGCTACTGAGTAGGGGAAGCAGGGTGAGAGGGTCGTGCTGGTGGATGGGCCGTCGATATTCCAGGGAAGAGAGAAAGAGCTGGGACCTGATAAGCTTCCCAGCAGCAGGCCCTTGGGCTAGCTGCGGCACAGACCCCTTGGTCAGGCCTGTAACTTGCCCATCCAAAAACCTCCTGCCTTTCTCTCCCGGAGAAAGTTGGCTATGACAGGGAAAAGCTTCAGCCGCTTTCCCAGTCGGACACGTTCTTCCCTTCTCCTCACCAGAAACACAGCAGGGCAGCAGAGGGAACAAGGTGAAACGGGACCATTTCCTTTCCCTTCCTGAGTTTCTTCCCTTCCTCTGTCGTCACCTCAACGCGTGGCCTGGCCACGCTGTCACTGGCACACGGACAACCGCACAGAAAGCGCCCTGCTGTTCCGAGCAGGCAAAGCTCCCAGCTTCTGCCTTGCAGTCCCCTCTGCGGGCAGAGCCAGTTCTCCCCATCCGCCGAGAGCAGGGCTTGCTCTGCCTGGCTGCTGATCGTGGAGATAAATAAGTTACCTGGATTTCTGGAGTGGCCTTCACCCACTGCCGGGGGGGCACACGCACCACTTGGTTGCGACACGCTTCTCCTTTCTGCAGCTGCCTCCCTGCACGACCCTGCCGAGCGCTTCCTCGCAGGGAGCCGCAGGAGCAGTCCAAAGGCTGCAGGCGCAGCTCGGTTACACAAATTCTTCGTAAATACGAGTGCCAAGCACAAGGAGTGGATGGCAGTGCACTTCTGGACACCAAGCAGGGACGGGAAAGCACGCGAGCGCAGTCGTGTCTGGGATACCACCACCTTACCTGAGCTGCTCCCGGGAGGATGGCACGGAAATCGGGCTGGTAGTGGAAAGAGCCCTGGGCTGGGTTTATAGGACAGGTGGAAGGGGGGAGAAAACCCAGGATAATCTAGCCCAGCCACAGTGCAGGACAGAGGCGAGCAGCAAAAAATCCCTTCTTACAGGCAGCGACACAAACCCGTGCTACCACGAGAGCCGATTTGGGTACGTCCGGGGGGGAAGGTGACATGAGGGGATCGAAGGGCTGCTGGCTTGCGGACCGGGTTGCGTTGCGGCACAGAAGCTCTCCGGTGCAGGCGTGCTGCCTGTCGAATTACCCGGGGCAGGGGGCCTGGCCGAAGCCCATGCATCGCGTGGACCCCCACCTCGGCGCAGAAGACTAACATTTGCCCATGGCTTGTGCGAGCTCTTTGCCTGGGACGAATCCCATGCAGGGAGATCTGCTACGCGAGGCGAGCAAAACGCAAGTGCCTTTAGCTTGGCAAGTGAAGTTTAACTACTGTATTTAAACTTCCAAGCCAGTTTCAGAAAAGCCAGGGGACTAACTCGTCTGTACAAAGCATTTGCAAACACGCGCTGCTGGACAGGATCCATTGCTGCTAGAATCGACACATGATGAGGTAATTGTGCAAGTGGTGGGACTCATTACGACAACCCACGCTGCATTACGAAACCCTAATCTTTCACCACTACGGACAGACTGGTCCTAACAACGAGAACGTACGCTTTCTGCGGCAACTCTTTCATGCCTGCCCTCTAAAGAACAGACAAACAATAGTTCAAGCCTTTAGAGATGGTTTCACCACTGATTTACAGTAATCACACCATCAAAGCATTTTCAATTGTTTTTCCCTTCTTTCCCCCCAACTTTAGCACTTGGCCACCTTCATCATGGACAAGAGCGAGTCCATCGTGACAGTGGATGACGCTATCCGAAAACTCATCTTGCTCAACTCAAAAGAGAAGATCTGGACACAGGAGATGCTGCTGCAAGTAAACGACAAGTCCATCCGCTTGCTGGACTGCGAGTCGCAGGTACCCAGAGCTCTACCAGAGGTTGACGCGTGGGGTGCGGCGCGTGCCCTTCCCGTTCTGCCTGCGAGGACCGTTTCTAAGGAACCCAAAGAAGGGCAAATCACTACCAAAATCCACTCCTGGGTTTGCGGGGACTGGCTGACTCTAATTCAAAGGGCCGGTAGGCGTGGGATGATTTATTCACGGCTCCAGAGCCCAGATACTCGAGATGAAAGATACCTCGAGCTGTGCTCCAGGCCAACAGTAAAACTGCTTTCTGTGGGAGTGATGCAGACTTACAGGTCCACAGAGATCTACACAAAGCATAAGCCGAGAGGGAAGGACATATTAGTTGCATTAAAATAACACGCAAGATCCCCTGCCCGAGGACAGTGCCCCATTTTGACAGCTGATACAGGTGTGTGTGCGCAGGGTACCTAATGTGAGGGGAAGCAGCAGCCAGACAGTGGGAGAGGGATGGTGCTGCCCTGCTTTTAGCAATGAGAGGCTAAAGAATATTAGCCCAAGGTCATCCAAGGAGAGGGTAAGCCACTCACAGAAAGCATCTTTCCTCCCGGTGCTCCACTGGGATGCACAACAAGCGTACCGGTAAAGCACAGCAATAAGATAATGGCGAGCAACAAAGCTCGAGTTACTACAGTCTCACGCTGGGCCCCATAGTCAGGACTCGGAGGAGAACAAGAGCTCTCCTCTGTTTGCCACCCACCTCTCTCCTGTTCCGCGGTCCCAAGCCGCTGCCCCTCTGCGAGCCTTGACATGACTCTTTGAAGAGCCCAGCAAAGCACGGCTGAGAAGCACAAGCTCCGCCAGGTCTCTCTCCTCAAACAGGGCTCCCCGGAGTTCATCCACAGGACCATTCCCCAACACTTCAATAGTTTCCCGTTGCCTGACCCCTTCCTCTTTCTCATCCAGGAGGAGCTGGAGGACTTCCCTCTGCCGACAGTCCAGCACTGCCAAACGGTGCTCAATCAGATGCGCTATTCCTCCATCCTCCTCCTGGTGTGTCAGGATTCGGAGCAGCACAAACCTGACATCCACTTCTTCAACTGCGACGAGGTGGAGGTGAGGAGAACGAAATACGCTCCAAGCTGTCTGCCAGCCCCTTCTTCCTTTGCCCACTTAGAGCCCTCGATCCTTTCCAAAGCAAAGCCCTTAAAAACATCCCTGTTTTATCTTTGAGGCGGAGATGGTTCACGAGGACATAGAAAGCGCCCTGGCAGACCACAAGCACGGGAAGAAGATACGGCCACAGACACTCAAGTAAGTACTGCAGGACGCAGCTGGGAGCCAAAGGAAAAGAAAAAAAAGCCCCATTTACAACGGTGCGTTGGCACACCAGTGTGAGAAACGGGATCGGCAGCCACTGACGGGGTCGTTCTGCGTTGCTTCCCTCGCAGGGCAAACCAAGAAAAGATCAAGCAGAGGCAATCCATCCTCCCGCCGCCGCAAGGGCCAGCTCCCATCCCGATCCAGCACGACACGCGAGGCTCAGGGATGATCAGGAACCGGGTGGCACCCCCTTCCCAGCACAATCCAGGTACTGGGAGTGCTCGGCGAGTCTGTCCTGGGGACGGGGGACGCATTATCCCGGACAGCCCACCCTCCTCAAGTGGCCTGTGGTCGTCTCGGGCCCCGTACTGCGGGGACACAGGGAAGCCCAGGGTCTTTTCACTGTATTATAAAGTGACACGGACACATACCAAAGGGACAGTATTTTGTTGCACCTCTGGGTGTGCTTTATAAATGCTTAAAACTTGGGCTGCAGCAAACATNTGGCCTGTGGTCATCTCGGGCCCCGTACTGCGGGGACACAGGGAAGCCCAGGGTCTTTTCACTGTATTATAAAGTGACACGGACACATACCAAAGGGACAGTATTTTGTTGCACCTCTGGGTGTGCTTTATAAATGCTTAAAACTTGGGCCGCAGCAAACATTTCGACCTGCTGGGCTAGCAGTAGGCACCTTCTCAATGGCAGCTCGATAAATCAAAGCTCCCAGAAAGCCCTTGTAACGACAGCTGTATTTTGGGGGTACTGAAATTCCCAAAAGAGGTGAAAGCCTCTCATAAAACTGAGCAATCACATGAAGTTTGGACCAGGCATCAGTGATCTTACAACACACAGACCGGGTCGGAAAAGGAAATTCCCGGCCCTGCCGACTGCACAGGAGCCAAGATTTCACCCGCAGAAATCAAGTGGTTTGCATGAATTCTCCCAGAGCGGGGAAATGCAGATCTGAACTCGCCTCTCTCACGTGCTAATCTGAAATGTTATTCCAAAACCATCCTGACTTCAGCCCATTTGAGCTGGCTTGAAAAAAATCTTGTATTTCTCTTTGGAGAAAGCAGTACCAGAAATAAGCTCTTCCTCCGACAAAAGCTCTAATTGACAAAAGCGACGAGCAAGCTGTAAGGCTTTCTTTTCACTGCCTATTTTACCACCTTCTAGGATCAATTTCTAAATTCAAGGAAAACACGTCATCAGGCTACTGTAAGAAACTCCAAACACCAGCTGAGGAGAGGTGACACTCATTTCCCCGGCCCGGGATCTGAAGCCAAGCAGCTGCTGTGCCCTCCCGAGCGGAGAGCCTATTTAAAGGTCCAGTTTTGCATAATGAAAATAAGATCTGTATTTCAGAGCTGGACCATGTGTAAACGTCTATGTTCCGATGCACGGCAGTTTTTAACGCCATGGCCACCCGTAACTCCACCCTTCCCAGGACGCTTAGCATAAAGCTTTAAGTCCGTTGCTTACAGCAGCAGAGCTGGGCATTTACCCAGGCAGGGTTTCTGGATCTGAGAACGCAGAGCCCGGCACGAAAGCAGGTGACGGGAGAAAGCCTTGAATGATGCCTGTTTGCTGAGATTGCGTTTCCTTTGAAACACGCCTTATTGCCTTTCTACCGAACCTGTCAAAACTAATCGCCTCATCTTAACGCTTAAAGATGACGTACATTTTTCATGGTCCTTTGCCAAAACTGCCTCCCCAGTTGGCCCACTTTATAAATCCTGCTGTCCAAACGCCTGCTGTGCCGGCCCTTCCAAACCCCGTCCCGCTGAGCCGACACGTTATTCTTTTCACAAGAGGCCACGTGAGCGACTGCTCACGCCGAAATATCACCCCCCCACCGAGGGTCTGTCTTCTGGAAGCTGGGAGGTGCCTGTGGCTTTTTGTTGCAGGAGGATTTTTTTTTTTTTAAATACCCATTAAAAACACTTGAGAGACTGCACACGGCTTTGTACAAAACCACCAATTTGGGCATGGTCCTGCCTAAACATCGGTCGTGCAGAATTCCTGGCGTGCTGCTTTCCAGCAAGTGACAGTTGCATTCGCTTCCCGCTCTTATTTCTTCTTTCTTAACTACTGTTTTGTTAAGCTGGTACCTCTGGGACAAGGAAGGCTCCGGCGGGGAGCTGGGGGTTAGAAGCGAGCGCGGGAGTTACTCGAATCGCACTTATGTGGAGTGCTCTGCAACGTGCACGGTCACTCTGCGCCTCCTCTGCGGGCTCGGGTGCATCACAGGCAAAGGAGCTGGCGACTCGCAGCAGCCGGACACCGGGGCTCGCAGGGCTCTGCCTGTGGCTGGCAGCTCTTCACGATTCATTCACTGCTTATACTTGGAAACAGGCAGCGTATCAACACGGAGGGTTGGCGGGCAGGTGCTGTGACCTCGGAAGATTTCACGGGCAACTTTGATCGCCTCCTGCTCTTGGTGATCTCCTGAGATGCCCTCATAACCCAGAATAAACAACCAAGCTGGGAGTTACCCCGGGTCCCTGCATTTAATGGAGCCTGTTTTCAACCTCTGCTAGTAAATCTATTTTTCTCTCCCTCTCTTGTTTGCAGACTATGACCGACGAGGCTCCGGCTCCCACGACCACGAAGAGTCCCGAGCCATCTTAGCACAGAAGATCGAAAAAGAAACGGTTGGTGCCAAGAACGGTGCACAGTCAATAGGCAGGAGGAGAGGAAGGAAGCAAGGGGCTCCTCCACGAGCAGACATTTGACGCACAAGCTGGTCATTGTTAAACTGATACCTACCGTTCGTAAAGCTCACGTGAACAAAAGCAAAGCTCCCTCACGGGGTCAGTTACAATCTCCTTTGACCCGAGGCGGCCCTGCTGATTTCAGGAGGTCTGCTCCTCCCCAGCCCACAGTCCGGGCTTGTGGTTATCTTCCATACGCCCATTCGCAGCGGTCACTTGCCACATCGATAAGTACAGCACACAACCAGGCACAGCTTTGTGTTTGGGAAGCGATGAATTCAGCTGAATTTCATGCCTGGATTCCCCATTCCTGTGCGTTCTTCCCAGAAAGGAAGCAGGCACAGAGTGGCACGCTCAGGGTTTGGGGCTTCCAGCTGCGTGCAGTCCGGGCTCTCTTTCACCTCGGTTTGTTGTTGCGTTTCTGTCCTCACAGCAAATCCTGAACTGCACTCTGGATGACATTGAGGTGTTCGTCGCCAGGCTTCAGAAGGCTGCGGAGGCATTCAAACAGCTCAACCAAAGGAAGAAAGGGAAGAAGAACAAGAAGAAAGGGCCAGCAGGTACAGTGCAGCCGCTAGAACAGACGGGGAACGCGGGGGCGCGGAGGAAGGTTGGGAGGAGACCTCAGCTTACACCCCAGCCAGGCCAGGTTGATGCAGCAGCACGGCTACGGAGGCAACAGCAGCTACACCAGTTTGGAAGGTGCTGCTGGTCTGTGGGGACCTCTCGTAGAGCACACGGAGCCTAGCGAAGCCTCCAAAACAGTGAAAGACTTTTGGCTCATCTTAAACACTTGATTTTTAGTGGTTCTAGTCTCGGCACCCATTATTGCTGCGTCTTCTGCATGCCAGCAAGGTGGAACTTTCTGGAAAAGGGGGGCTCTAATTCAACTGTCTCTCTCTCCACCTTCTCATAAAAGAGGGCATGCTGACTCTTCGAGCAAGACCCCCAAGCGAGGCTGAGTTCATCGACTGCTTCCAGAAAACCAAACTGGCTTTTAACCTCCTGGTAAGGCACAGAAGGTATTTTCATCCCATGCAGCGACAGGGCTTTTCCCCCATATATCACAGCAGTTTAAAGTGAAATTTGAACTGAAAACACTATCGAGGGACAAAGGTGTGAATTCCAGATCCTTCAGAGCCCAGAACATTGCGTTAGGCCTGTGCAGGTTTCTTGGGCCAAGTTGTTAAACGGAAACTAGAAGCATAAAGTCCAGGATGGGACTGGGCACCCAGGGGCCTTGCAATGCCCAGATCTCTTTGAGACGCAGTCCCGACTTAGCCTTTTGTGAAGCCGGGAGCCTCGAGAGCCAAGAACTGCCGTGGCTACCTTGCAGGCAGCTGTGCAAAGGCTCATGAAGACATTCCCACTCTAGATATTTGCTTCTGCTCGTGGCCTTCAAAAGTCTGGGTAGGTTTGTGAGGGCTGTAGTCCTTGCTATCCTTAGAAAGCATAAAACAAGAGGGGAAAAAAGGAAGAAAAAAAGTCTTTTCTACTTTAAATTGTTCTCATCCAATTCTGTCTACAGAGCAGCTGTAAAGCTGCCTCAGCCAGGGGCCTCGAAAGTCTCTGGTTAACAAGAACTGATGGCCCCCATTGCCCAGAGGTTCCAGGCTTCTCTCTTTCTCCCCTGGAGGAGCTGCCGTCTTAAGGCGGCGGTGAAAGGCAGGAGCGTAAAGATGTTCCCAGCGCTGCCAGCTCCGCTTAGTACGTGAGACCAGGAGGGTAACGAGCCGGAAGGAAATTCTGTCAGTTCTGACCAAACTTGCCCGGTGAACACAGCCCAACAAGATCCTTCCTGAAACGTTCTTCGTAAGGAAACCACAGAGACTGTAAACAGCCTTAATGCAGGTCACCAAGCTCCAGCCTTGTCTTTTAGAAGCAAATATGCGTACATTTTTGCCTGCTCAGGACCAGAGCTGAGTCTGGGAGGTGGCAGCTCCGGCCAGCAATCACTGCTCTTGCACAAAGCGATCAGGCGCCCCGCTAAGGCTGTGCCACGCGTGCACAGCAGGGTGTTAGCTTCCTTGAAAAAGCAGCTGAGGATGCTCTCCCTGCCCCCAGGCCCTGGACTTTCCTGCCCTCGTATCCACAAACCTGCGAAGGGCAGGTGATCTCCCGGAGGGAGGCCAGGGACCAGCAAGGAGAACGGGGCATCGGTGGCGGAGCACTGCCACGGCCGTCACATGCATGCGGCTGCGAAGGCCTCGCGACGCGTTATTTCATTTAGTCACCTCGTTGCCATCAGTTATTGCACACCTTCCACTCCGTGTTACTGTTTAATCACCAGCATTTAAAACGCTTTGCATTTCGGCAGGGAGGAGGGAGTCAGTGTTCCACGGCAGCAATGCCAGTAGCACGGGACACAAGAAAGCTGAAAGGAAGCACAACCTGAAGTGGTTTCTCACCACAGCTTAGCTGATTGCTATGAATGAAATGCAGTAAAGTAATCCTAAGCGTTTGCTCCTCCATCCCACCAGAGTCTACTCCAAATACCAAGCATTTCCGTGGCCGGGGCAGCTCTAAGTGCTGCAGGCAAGATCTCCGTGGAGATTATTCCTTGTCAGCAATTTGTCAAGGAACCTCGCAAAACACTCGCTCTGTTGTTTTCATTCGTGGGAACTAGAGGGATTTTCAACTTTGCAAGAGTCAGAAGCAATAGGCCTGGCCCTTCCTCACTAAGACTTTCAAAATAAGCCAAGGTTTTCGGCTTCTGCTCAAAATAGCTTCACGGGAACTGATTTTAACACAGTAGGTGCTCCACCGCACCTGAAATCCAGCACCCTTAGAAACGGACACAAAATACAAATGATTTAAAATGGAATGATTCCCACTCTTCTTCCCCAATTTCAGGGGCACTGCCAAAAATTTCCTTACTTTTTACGCAGTGTTATTAAGTACAGCAGGTATCAGTCAGCAACAATCCCTCCGTATGACAGAAAAGAGAAGGCAAAGGGAGGTTAGGGTTAAACTGAGCTTCCTTTCTCTTTGCAGGCCAAACTGAGAAAACACATCCAGAACCCCAGCGCTTCAGAGCTGGTGCATTTCCTATTTGGGCCGCTGGAACTGGTAAACCTTTTTCACAGGATTCACTGTGAACACACTTTTTATTTCTAACGTCGCTATTGCACTTCCCTATGTGGAAGGGTTAGAGGACTGCTCACAACTGGCTACAGCTTTCTCAGTAAAGTCTAGAAGCAACAACGCCAGTGTTTCTGGCCTCTGATCCGATTTCCAGCTTGAACTAAATACACAAACCCTAGCAAATGTGAATCTTTCCAGCCCATTAACAAAGACTTACTGTGAACAAAAGCACAAGCCAGCTGTGGCTCCCATTGGGAATCTGCCTGATCTCACCTTCAAGCAAACGTGGCTCAGTATTTGCACTGAAAATAGGAAGCAACTCCCAACTCGAAAAAAAACCCAGAAGGGACACAGAAATACCAAGTGATTGTCCATGTTTTAAAGCGCCAGCTTGCGATGTATCCCGTCTCTAGCAATGGCTCAGCTTTAGATCAGACCTTGCTTTGACGGCAACAGAAAAATTACCGTGTTCCTCTGAACCATCCAGTCTTCTTCAAAGATTTGGGTTGACGTGCCTTCAGACAGCTGAGCTGATCTAAGGATTAGCTGCTGCCAGCAGGAGCCAGGCCATCCCTTGGCATGAAGGCTTGCCCCCGGCTTTCTTTTTATACCTTGGAGAACAGAGTCAGGAGTTATATGCCTTACTTGTCTATTTGCCTTTTCTTAATAAAATCTGCCGATCGAGTGCTCTCGGTGCGGTGCAAGGATAACAAGGGGATGCTGAGGGAATACAGCATCCCTTTGAGGGAGCAGCGAACCATTAATTTAGTTCATTGGTACTGTGAAATCTCACCCTTACGTATGAAGGCACAGAGGAGAGCTTTGGAAGTGCAAGTCTAAAACTAGGCTGATGCGCATTAGAGATACTCGCCCTGGAGCGTACATTGGCTTCCTCTGGAGTTGGGCAGGCATAGAGCCTCCAAAGGATCAGAGCCACTGACTTTTCTGTCTTTGATTTCTGTTGCTCTCTGTGTGCGCTGGCTTGGTATTTTGAACGTTTCCTGCAAAACCTCTCGTATTTGTGTGTAACCCAGATCGTCAGTAGCTGTGGTAGCCCTGAGCTTGCCAGGTCTGTCGTCAGCCCACTGCTTTCTAAAGACGCCACAGATTTCCTCAGAGGACACCTGACACCAAAAGAGATAAACCTCTGGGACTCCCTGGGAGAGACATGGACCAGATCCAGGTGAGGACAGAGCTGCCATCTCACCAGGTTCCCCAAGCTCTTGAGAAAGGCAGACGGGATGCGACGCTTTATAGCTGTGTCAGAGGGTCAAGGACGCCCCGATGCCCCTGCTCCTCCCTGACACATTTCAGAGACATCTTCCTCGTGACTCTCACCACATATTCCCTCCCCGCTTCATGTCCTAGAGCCGAATGGCCCCGAGAAGCAAACATCCCCACCTACATCCCCAAATTCCGCAATGGCTGGGAACCGCCCATGGAAATCTTCCGCGGAGCTCCCTGGGAAATAGACATTGGACACTTGCAAGAAGAGGTTAGTCTTGTGCCCTCGGTCGTCCTCTCTTCTTTTCCCCTCCCTCCCCCTTTTTTCAGGGCGGGAGATGGATCTGTGGGGTTTGCGGCGGTGTGTAACAAGCAGTCGGCTCAAAACGCCGTTGGATCTGGTCACTCCAGTTAAATATGGAAAGGAAACAAGGCCAGAAAAGGGCAGCAATAATCACCCTCGCCTCCTGATCAACGGGAAATAGGATACTCTACCGTAACTGAGCCCCATGGATACGCGGTTGCCTGAAAAACGTTTGTTTGGTGCGCACCTCGTCGCGACCAAAAACTTCCAGGCCGTGATTCATCTACCACTGTCACTCTCCTTTTCTCCAATACACCTTTCCCCTTTCCTGGTAACACTGACTCCGTTTTTGCCTTTCCAGCTGTCATCAGCCAATGGATATCCTTACCGTAACTCCTCACTCAAGCGCGGCCAGACCGCTGATCAGACACAAGCTGTGGATGCCTTTAAACAGAACGTCACTCAGCACGTAAATAGGTAACGTATCTGCACCATCCCGGACAACGGCGCCTCGGCTCCCACCTCATAGCCTCATAACCACACCCTGCGACATACCGTGACACCAGGATGTTTCGGCATCCTGGTAGGTAACTCTCTGCCATTGTTAATTCAGACAAGAGCAAAAGAACTCAAAGACCAGACGAGGGGTTTTTCATGTAAACACCGTCCGCTTTTTAATCACCAGCAGGTCTGCGAGGAAATGGGTTACGTGTGTTTTCCACCACAAGAGGCAAAAATGTTGCCCGACTTCATTAGTCAATCAGCTTGTCTTGTTTCAGCCCACCACGGTGCTATTGAGCATCGTGTGCGAAAGATCCCGTGCTGCGCTTTTGTTCTCTGTATGCTTCAGGAAGTTAGTCTGTCTCCGGTCATGCCAAAGCCACAGCAGCTTGCACACAAAGAACCTGCTCAGAGGAGGAATCTGCAGCGAGGCATGCGCGCGTGCAAGCTTTCTGCTGTTGAAAGGCACGGTGCTGGGGAAGAGCAGCCTGACCTCAGCAGCACCGCACGGAAAACGTTTTAACTGAGGCAGAGCCATTTTGTTTCACTGGCAGCAGCAGCTCCGCCGTTTGCTTTTAGACGCAACCAAAGGGAAAAACGTTTACTAGAGGCTGAATAAACCAAGAGTGCGTTTGCAGCCTTGCCCAGCTCTCCATCAGGAAACCAACGGGGGGTTGAGTTCATACAACTCTTCTTAGTGAGATAAATACGGAAAATGGAGGGGAAAACCTCCTCCGCTTTCCTCAGGGGGCTTGGAAAGTTCAGCTCCCAACCCAGAACCAAGCAGACCACCTCTTTGCTTCAGGCTTTTTTCCAAGATAGCCCTTTCACAGTTTAACCAAACGCTCTGCCCCGCCGCTGGTTTTGTGTCACCGGTTACTCAGTGGTATAAAGTCTTTATGAAAGTACTCTTGGCTCAAAGTTTGGAGGCTTTTCATCTACTTGCTTGTTTACATGGGCGTATGAGATTTACCAATTTTTTTAATTGATTGCCAATTTTTCTCAGGTCTCAGAGTTTCAACAAACTTGCTAATGAATTCTCTGCCGTACTACACTTTGCCGTGATTTCACATGAAGTTGTCAACTTCAAACCTTTAAAGACTGAAAGTCCAGACTCAGCAAAGCACTTAACCACGTGCTTTTCTGTAGCCAGCTCTAGACTGGGAAAAAACCTTCGAGCCAGACTGGCTTTTTATGGTTTTATGTTCTCATCTAAAAGATTTATAAGCTCTACTACTACAAAAAAAAAAAAAAAAATTAAATTCGCAGCAAAATACCTTAAATTCCATTATATCAGCAAAATAACTTAATTCTTCCCATGCGCCCCATGAAGTGTCCTGGTGGGACCATAAAATGGCACAGACGCAGCGTTGAGTAGGGAAGGAGTTAAGGTAACAAATTCTCCTCCCCAATTCCATTTTTCTCAGTGAGGTTATGAAAAACGAGAGGAACTCAGTTTACATGAAAACATTTAAGTCCATCTTTAGTGACTGGTAGATAATGCACGTAAGGAATCACCTGTCAGCCTCAGCACAGGCAAACTATAAATAGTAGTACTGGGTCCTGGAATCCAAATTAACAGCGTGTCTTTTTACCGAGGTGACCGTTTCCCCGAGACACCACCCGGTCTTAACTACAGCGTGAGCATAGATGAGGATCTGTTTCCTCCTGGGATAGGTGCTGTACCTTTTTACCTACCTTTCAGACTGTCAACAGCAAGCTTTCCTTATGAATAACATCTAAGAAAAAAACCCAAAGTTAACGGCACTGAAGCAGATGCTAAAATCGAGAATGTGCTTAGATGCTTTCTTCAGTCCAGAGCAGACCTCGGCCAAGCCTGCCCACACATGTGCCAAGATCACAGTCCTGGGACAGGCATATTTCTTGCTATACTCATGCTTTTTTCAGAATAGTTTGAACTAGTTTTCTAACCAAGAGACCCTATATTAACAAAAATACCCACGCATCAGTGTTGTTATTTACATCAGGGCTTTTGGCTGCACAGAAGTGTCATGAAAGCCCCAAGCGATATTACAATAATCAGCGAAGGTCGCTCGTGTTACACCTGGGAGCAAAGTACACATTAGCCTCAAACTCCTCCAGCCCTCACCTCTTGCTTCATGACTCATTTACCTTCTGGAATGCTGCAAAAAAAAAAAAAATNGTGTCATGAAAGCCCCAAGCGATATTACAATAATCAGCGAAGGTCGCTCGTGTTACACCTGGGAGCAAAGTACACATTAGCCTCAAACTCCTCCAGCCCT
>VZSC01004278.1:0-23877 GCA_013398225.1 Steatornis caripensis
GATTTAGATTAGATATTGGGAAGAAATTCTTCACAGTGAGGGCGATGAGACACTGGCACAGGTTACCCAGAGAAGTTGTGGGTGCCCCCTCCCTGGCAGTGTTCAAGGTCAGGTTGGATGGGGCTTTGAGCAACCTGGCCTAGTGCAAGGTGTCCCTGCCCATGGCAGGGGGGTTTGGGACTAGATGGTCTTTAAGGTCCCTTCCAACCCAAACCATTTAATGATTGTATGATTCTAAGTCAAGATCTTGGCTTAAAATAGTGGAAAATGTAATCCCAGATACCCTAAATGGTAAGATCTTTCTGGCTCCATATTGGACAGAGAAGCAGATAAGGTAAATCCTTACATCTACAACAACTGAAATATTTCTGCTACCCCATTCCAGGTGATCCATTCAGGATCAAAGTAAGAATTTATAAACTGTAGTACAAATGGTTATAAAGAAGAAAATTCCAGCACAAATGAACTATCAGTCTAGGCAACTTTAAATATTGAGAACTCCAGCAAATTCAGTGAACAATAGAAAATGACACCCTCATCAAGGGTTCATTTGCTAGAAGGGTGCTTTAGTTCAGCTAATCAAGAACATTTTCTATTACTGTGTAGGACTGTCAGCAGTCAAGCAAAATAAATGGCTCAGTCCTGGATGCATTGGAAATAAATGTGTTTGGATCTTCATGCAGTTGTATCAGCTATTTGAAGATTATGAATGATAAAAGGATAAATTAGGTGGTGCTGACTTCAATAAAGAATAACATTAAGGTAGCTGCAGGCATGCAGCTTTTAAAATGTTGCAGTATAAAAATTCGCCTTTATGGCTTTCTAGTATATGCCTGCAGGAAAACTAGTTAAAAGGCAAATAAACATTATAAAAGAACCAAGAGAAAGCTTTTTCTTATAGTAAGTGAGAGAAATCTGTTATGAACTGTTGAATCTGCAATGTAATTTAAATATATTATTTCCTTCTCAAATTAGAGTCTAGGAGTTGCTGGGAAATTATCCTTGCTGAATATTGTGACACCGTTGCTGATCTATGCTTTCACATTTATACATCAGAAGTTTTATTTCTAGAAGAGAGGTAGTCACAAGGAGATCCATAATTTCTTTAAAATCTTCTTCTAGAAGGAAGGTTACTGTCTGCTGACTTAGCATACGTGTGGTCAAATCTCCTGGTAGCTGCCCTTCCACCCCCAAGTAGTTCAGAACCGACTGAACCGATCTGGGGACTCAGCAGTAGTCACAAGATGCCACAGCGGCAGTTGTTGCCTTTTTTTGTGTGTGATCAGCACCCCTGACCAGCCCTGCTCCTCTTCAGACACCTGCTCCATAGTGCGACTCGACTTGTGGCAGAGTGATGCCATTTGTTGCAACCTTTTGGTGAAACCTGAACGGGACGCATAGGTTACACAAAGATTTCCCCTTCACCATCGCACCTCAGGGATCACAGGCTCCTCTTTTAGAGGACTAGCAGAACAATACCAACAGGTCTGTTTTTGAGTGAAATGTGTGTCACAAAACCGGAACCATTGGTTGGTTGTCATCTTGACAAACACAGAGACACTTCGTGGTTTTAATGGATGTTTTTAACACAGCCTGAGCAGACAGAAATATTACACTGTTCTTCCAAGTCAGATTTGAGTCACACTGGGAGGGCAGTAAAGGAAGAAGCACTGCCGTTGCATGAATTAGACCATAAATCGTAAAATACGAAATGAGCGAGTGCTCATTTAATACATCTTTCACTCATAGCATAGGTAAAGAACAAGCTGTTGTGTAGAGGGTCCTAATGCCACAGATTTCTGTGTGGTTAAAAGAGAATTGTCTAGTCAAACTGGGCAATTATCTCTTTCAAAGACACCTTTGTAAATGGAAATCAATATGGTTGTTAATGATGATAGGTTTCCAACAGTAGTATGAATGTACCTGGTAATTTCTAGGCAATTTAGTGATAAAAACAAGTTCCATTATACTTGATTGCATTTATTTTTTTTTTCTCCTCTTCATAGAAGTGGCTCTAGGAAACTCTTGTGAATCTTAGGTTAGCCAGAGGGTCTGGTTTCAACCCTCGGGTTAAGACCAAGGTAGAAAGCTGCTTGTTCATTGTGGATATAATCTGCTGCCTCCTTTTTCTTTTTGAATATTGGCAAAATCTGTAATTCAGGCTCTGCAGATGTGTATCACTAATTTCTGGAACTTTGCACCAAGTTTAGTTTTTCACCAGGAGCAAAATAAATCTTCTGTGGGAGACCATCAAAGCAAATGGTGGAAAATAGCTGTTTCCAGTTCAACGCTGTGACAGTAACGTGGGGTTCCTACAAGCCTGAATTTTAGTTCGAAGAACAAAGGGACTGAACAAAATCAATGAAGATCTTTAATTGCAATTTCTGTGTATATAGGTTTATATACATTTCTTTATTTATAAAATCCCTGCAATAAGTGCTGTAACAAAACGTTTACATGCTACTTTTTGATACCCAGATCAGCCTCAACATTGTTTACAAAATACTGACAGTAAAGGTGTCTCTCTAAAATGGATTTTGACACTGTTGTCTTCCATTCATCGGAGCACAGCACCAGTAAATTGGTATGAGTTTTTACAGACAATGGCATTTGGAACAATCCTTTACTCAGCCAACAGCTATGATTTATTGTCAGTCAGTTGGAGGTGCCAAAGTACGAGAAGCAAAGAATTGCTTTGGAAGAGGCTGGTGTGCCTGCTTTTGCCTCTGTGGCTGGTGTCAACTCCAGTAAATTCCAGGAAAGAATTTACAGGAGAGTGATGAGGCCCAGGTAGAAAAATAACCGTCAGTGAGATGAGGTTTCATTTACATTACTGCAAATTGGTAGATAGATCATTGGCAATGCTGTTGCTTATCAGCAGTGTCCTGCATTACCATAGGCTGTCCACGCTCTTTCCCTGTACATCGGGTAATATTTATTATTTCTGGCCAGCTGTGTAGGGGGAAAGGATGAACTTCCTTTAACTTGGTGTGTCTTATAGCACTGAGATACTTTTTTCTGTGAGTTAAAAATAATGAAAGTAAGGCCATATTTTTCCTGTTCCTCCACAAAAGATATCAGCATTTTTCCCTATGGCACTGTGTTCATGCTGAATGTTCACTTGTAGTCCTACAGGCAGCCTCACCACTGAATTGGTTGATTGTGATATTCAGAGCATTAAGGAAAAAGACCCGGCAAATGGAGTTTTCACCGTAACAGTCTTGTATGATTATTGCTGTAGACATCTTGCAGTGATTTAATCTGTTTACTAGAGACAGAAATGTGTAGCCATTGCAAACTGTCTATAATAATTAGCTCATGATAACAAAGTTATGCCTGGATGATTGCAATGCAGACTCCTGAGTGTGTTTTTATGGAAAAACATTAACAGTGCTGCGTTAGACGAAACTGAACTAATCCTGTTGTTATCTATTCTATTTATTTTTTATAAGCAAGAGCTGTCAGCTTGACCAATACAATAGAAGTGATGTATATATAGCTGTTTATTACATTATTTGAATAAAATCTCAGTGGCAGGCAATGACCCTGGGCTGATGTATGCATCAGTGGGTGTTTCCTCTAGACCTTTCAGACGGAGGCACCCCAGTGTCTCCAACCAGGCCACTTCCTGTCTTCTTTGAGGTCTGCTCTAAAGGTGGCTGACCGGATAGCCACCGCTTCTCATGCAAATGGATCTTGCCTATTGTTGAAAGTTTTCCACTGTGGCTCTTTTCCACAAACACCCTTTTTCCTGATGTTTTGCCCTTCTGATGCAAGCTCACTGTGAGCGGCTTTGCCGTCCTAGGACTAGGACTGAAACTGCCTCCTGTGAGAAGCAGAAACTGGTATTCCTCAGACTCTTGCATTCATTTTTTGAAGGGAAATAAGTTGATCCCCAGTTGTTAAGACCATCCCCGTAGCATATATATTTGAGAAACGAGCACATGGCAAAGGATACTGATGGTCCTTTTTGTGGTATGAAAGCAGTGTGTAAGTCTTTTCGTATTCTGAAATCCTGCCACTGAGCTGAGAAGAAAATAGCTGCTCCTTGCATGTCCTATGGGAAGGCATCTTACCAGCGTTTGCAGAACAGTTTGCTAGAAAGCAGGGACACATTTCAGGTTTTTTGAGGGACACACTGAAGGAAGTGTGTTGCCTAATGCTTAGATGCTGCCTGCATACACAGGTGACATGCTCATTTCTGAGTGAGATTTGCCTCGATTTTCTACACCCATGGGTGTTGCTTGCCATTGTCTAATACAAACACTGATGTTGCCTTCATCAGAAAGGGAGTGAGGCTTTCCTGGTTTCTGAAGAGGCAGGAGGAGATACTCAGCTGGTAGCTGACATGACGAACTGCACAGATGTTTTAATGCTGTTTGGGACAGTGATGGCAACTGAAGCCGCAGTTTCCTAACTTGAAGTTCACTGAGCATTCTCCCTGAAAACGTGCCTTCTGGAGAAAAGTGCACGTATGTCATAGACTTACTCTTGCACGCATACAGGTCCCAAAAGAAGGACACAGCGAATACAGCAATACTTGGCCCAGGGCTTTACAAATCAGATTGAGCTGAGCTTGTCTTTTCTGCTTGCCGTTTTCCTACTGTTGCTTGGAGATTTTTCTAAATGGTTCCCCAATGCAGTAGCAGTGGTAGCCAACAGCTTGGTGTTTTCTCCCTGAGAAGGGTACCTGGGCTATTTAGGGCTTTGTCTGACAACCGTGTGGGAGGTGGGCGTTCCCTAATTCAGAAGAGGAGTAGACCTCCCACAGAGGTGTTGACTGCTCCAAGAAAGCTGCTGTGGGAGTGGAAGGAGAAATAAAGGATGAGGACCCATCTCTTCCAGCAGTGGCTCACAGGAGAGGTGGATGATACAGCACAGATGGGGCTGGAAGGAGCAGGAGAGCTCCGGGAGCCCACTTCATGCAGCAGGTGCTCAGCTTCGGTCTCTGCTCCTCCTCTTGGAGCAGGTGCCAGGGGAAGGAATTTGCATGTCTGACATCTTTCAGCCAGTTTTAAAGCGAAGCCAGAAATAGCTTTTGGGGAATGAAGGAGAGCTTAAAAAGTTTAATTTGTCCTCCTCTAAAACTGCCCCTTTCTGACTGATTGTTTTTCTTTAATAATTCCTTTAATATGGAAGATATAAGTGCAAGTGGATCTTCAGGCACATGTTGCTTATGTTTGGTTTAGTTGCACGGCACTTTTAGTCTTAACAGAGAAAACAGAGATCAGGCGCTGCCTTTGGGAGAGAATGTGCCTCCAAGCCAGCTGTGTGCCCGGGGTGTGCAGTGTAAGAGCGTTCCCTGTTTTCTTATAAATGAGGGGTTTAAGACCAAGGTAGATTTAAACAAAATGTTAAATAGTGGTTACGATGACCACTCCCATCTAGAGGTATATGATAAAGCATACAACCTTTACAAAATACATTAATACTGTTCTTTATAATAAGGAAGTAGTGGCATCACTCATTTGAATGACATGTCCATCCCCACGCCGTGACTCGTACAACAAACACAAGGCTCCTATTGACTGAATTACGTAATAGTCTTTATAACAAATGTTGCAGAGCTGGGGTACTACAGGGCTCTTGAATCACTTCAGGTATTTTGCTTGCTGGAGTGTGTGTAACACATGCGAGGATTCAAGGCATAGTTCTGATCCTGCTAAAGTAATATAAGACTTAATCCTGTTCCTACCATGGCAGATTTATCAGAGCATAACTGTTAATGCTCTAAAGCTGACTGACAGACAGCTACGTGCTGTGGACAGACAGCAGCCAAGAGTTCACTCCTACAGCTACCGCGGGAGCAGGAAAATAGCGATGAGTAATAACAGTGAGTGGGGAATTTACAGCAATTTAACAGCAAGCAAAACGAATGTCAATTGATAATGTGCTCCCTGCATTAATATTAATTATTTCTCTCACCAAAATAAAATGAAAAAAACATTGTAAGCACTCATTTTAAAATTTTAGGACTATATTATTAAGGCACTTATACAATGCATTTGGGACCTGCTTTCTGTTTTGTGTCAGAGGTAACAATTCGAGCACAAGATAAACAAGCAAAAATGAAGAATAATACTCAGAAAATGAAAGTCATGACGATTTCTCCTTGTATTCTTTCTTCCTTTTCTTCTTCCCATTCAAGATGCTGTGCTGCCAGTGTACGTTCTGCAGTTCTTATTCTCTGAGAATGTGATTGATTGCAGTAGGTCTCTGGTAGAATTTAGTCCTGTAGAAGGAGTGATTTAACTTGGGGAGTATGGGCTTCGGTCACAGTTCATAGTCTTTCTGTAAATTGCAGTATGTAGCTGTGCTGCTCCTCACAGCACCTTAGAAAGGATTTGCCATCCAAGAAAATTAGCACTTCCCCACTTTGTTACAAGAAAAATGTAATTTGCAGCCTCCACGAGAAGCATTGCATTTGTTACCTGTCCTGACTAGTGGGGTTTTTCCCCCTGTGCTGGGTGGCTGGTTCACCAGGGTAGGACGTGAAGGCTGGCTCCTTGGTCTTTCGTCCTTGATCGGACAGGCAGGTAGCTTGCTTCTCCACATGTGTGCTCAAAGGTATGAGGAAACAGTTCAAGGCTGTCTCTGCGTGGCAGCCATATAATACAGGACAGCATGCCTCCCTTTAAGCCAAGTTTTTTCTTTTTGCATGCCTGTATAGCTCATAGTGTGCTTTGGGCTGATCTTTAACAATCAGCAATGATAGTGACATATAATAGATATAATAGATAATACTATTGCAGATCCATCCCCATCGTTTGTCAGAGATGGATCGTGGTTCCCCCCATCTCCCCAATTCCTGCTGACAAGTGTTGAGTGCTGGGACACACCTCAGGTGCGTCGTAACCCCACACCTGCCACCAAAGTGAATGATGTGGCTGTAGTTTGGGGTGTAGGTACAGACACAGGCAGAAACAGTCATCTGTCAGTGCTGAGCGGTTGTTCTCTGCAGCTGTTCCCAATCTCTTTGGAGGAAAAGATATTTGCACAGGTAGAAAAAATCCCGAAGAATCAATTTGGCCTACATATTGCCAGCTGGACCATACAGATCTAGATAGACTAAGGTCTTCTAAGCATGCCGAAGTCATTTTCAATTTTCTGTTGCAGAGGTGGGAAAAAATCTGGAAAATCAATATAATTTCTGTTTTCCATAGGAGACAATGGACAGATTGTATGCTTTAAGGTCAAACAGATGTTTCTTCTTGAAGTGGTTTTTTTAAATCCATAAAAACAGTGGGAAAATATATAGAGAGGAAAAATGCTTTGAACAGATTAAGGGTATATTTTTGCTTTATTGCAAATATTTTAAAATGTGATAGAGAAAGAAAAACATTTAGTTTTGATTTATTTAATAAAGTCCAGTCATTTTCAAAACTGTCTCTTTCCTGCTTTGTTTTATACAGAAGCAAAATGAACTTTCTAAGTCCCAAGTAAGGAAAAGAAGAAAAGATTATGTAATTCTTGTTAAGAATTGTCAAAGGATGAGATTCTAAAATGGCTTGCTTTTTTGGTATTTAATATCAGCTCTACTTCAACAACTTGAAAAGCCATATGCTAAAATAGTCGGAATGGCTGTGAAAACAATTCCGATATTACTCTCTAAAATCTCTCTACTAAGAGAAATACAGAAGGCAAGCTACGCGTTACGTGAAAATGGCATTGCATGGATAGCAGCAGCAGAACTGTCACCAGAATGTATTCACATTTTTGACGCATTTAAGTTTGCAGTTGCAGCACTGTATGGGTTTAGAGTATGGAAGTATGGAGTCAGTGTTATCCTGATTTCTGATAAATATCTGTGTTTGCACTGGGGTGATAGAAAGCATATCTTTCCCTACGGAGCGTTTAGACCGAAGCTCATTATGGAAAGCTTCAGCTCTTATTTTGTGCTTGTACAAAGGCTAGTATGAAAGAGGCCACGTGCAAACCACTGGTTTCTTTCTGGCTTCTGAGCCCAGACTAGCGCTGCAGTCAGCGTTTGAGTCATGAGCTGGGGTAGCTAAACTTCTTTGCAATAGATCTTCGCCGGGAACTTATGCAGACAATCCCAGGGACCTGCCAGTGACATATGATGTAGGCTAAGGGAATAATGCATCCTTCATTGGGGTTGTGGTAAAGGCAGCAGAGTTTAATATCCTCTGATGCGTGAGGTTTATGAAGACTTTATTCAAAGAGCACTCTTGTGTGCCCTCTGCATTTTCAACATCAGATAAGAAGCTTTATAGCCCTGAATTATTTATAGGTTGGTAATACAGTATATCTGACCTTTTCATAGGGTAGCATTGTGCAGAAGTATTTTAGCACAAGGGTCATGCATGCAAGGCACAATCTTGTTGTTCCAATTTCGATGTCCCCTAGCTTTGCTCTCTCCTGGCCATTTTTTTGCAATGGCATTTCATGTGTCTTATATGTGAACCGAGGGCAAATCATGCAAAAAACATTTAGATTTCAAAGGAGAGCTTTCCGTTTCAGCTGTAATTGATTAAATGCAGTGTTATAAAACCAGTTTCAAAGTTGTACCCGTTCTGCTCATCTCATAAGGACGAGCAATAAGGCCTGCATTTCCCAGCTTGTTGAGCCTGAGCAGTATCTTTTACGTGCTGTAATGCAAAAGCATTGAATTGAGGAAAATTGGCATTGTACTCCCACGAGTCACCAGAACAGTAGTGGAATAAGGTTTTGTCTACAACATAGGAAATCCAATGTGTATCTCTAAAAAGTGTTTTAATATGGTCTTTCGGATTCTGAACTCTCAAGCACATGATAAATCCATGTTCCTCTCTTGAGTGCTGTATTTTGGTTTCAGATCTGATTTGCACAGATACTAGTTTGTAAAAAATCCCAACAAACCAAAACCAAAACCAAATAAAACCTGCAATGTATGTGCTTTTAAAATCTCCCAGGAAACTCTCATGTGGGGTAGCTCGTGCAAGTACAAGTTCTACTATTTATCATTTACATGAATGTATTAAAATCTTTCTCCTCTGGTCAGTAATTGCTAGTTTTTGTATCTACTGGCTTTAGAATGTGCCATATAATTGCTGCTTAGTCCCACTTCAGGCCAATCAATTTCTTCATTGCATCTTCCATCAGAAACGTGAAAAACACGTGGTCTGGAAATTGCCTATTCTGAATTGTAAGAGGCACACAGAGCAATACACAGAGATTGCTGATAGACCACTAAAAGCCAAATTTTGAACATCTGCATCTACACTTTGGAGCAGCCCAACTCAGAAGAGCTCCTTTTTAGAACGGGAAGAGGGACTGGAGACCCCGAACAGCAAGTGTGTCCATGTACGTGCCTTCCTCTCAACCTTTGACGGGATTTTAAAGGCAGGACAAAATGGTAATGTGTTAGGTGGGTTCCTGACTACTCACTTTCTAGTTACATCTCTCAAAAATGCAAGCTTGGGCTGCACGCTTGCGTTTAACCTTAGTGCATTAAATTTGTAACGGGTTTGAGCTGCAAATATGAAAGTAGATTGATGCTTTATGGCATACCTCGGGTGAGGGAAGCAGAGATAAATCTAATAGGCAGTAGTATTACTCGGTTTTGCGCTGCTATTCCGTAGGCCTTTTTTACTTATCTGGGGTGGTAAAATAGGGACATTAAAGATTCAGACCGAGGAGAACGTGAATGTGAAAAGGCTACACTCTGTCACTGGCTTTGACATCGTAGGACAGTAAGGAAGTGATGTGAGTCAGTGAATAAAGGCAGAATAATGACTGCATGTGGGCGACTTTCAAACAATGCCGTAAAATGCTGTTAGATACTTGAAATTTTTAATCTTTCTTTTAGTTTGTCACAAAGCCTTTTTTCCTTTAAAAGGTGTATGCTATAAAAGTATGTAGTACTTCAACAGAAGTGCTGATGACTTGTAGGGAACTTACACCTGTACGTGCTGTGGCTCAGGTGTCCTAAGAGCTCCGGTATGGCTCTAACTACAGCCGCTTTGCTGCACTTGGCCTCCCAGTTGCAGCTTGCTGTGGAAGTTACTTCAACTACAGCTTTAAAGGTGTCTTGTAACATTTATATTTGTGACCACAAAAAATAATTGTGAATCTTCTTTAGAGAAATTGGTAAGAGAAATACGATTACGCCAAGCTCCGAAGTGAGAGAAGGGTTGAATGTCTTCCAATTACTCAGATAATTTTCATTCGCTGTATTTTTGTATGGTTTTATTCTTACTACTGAAACCAGGGGTTTCAGTGATTGGGTAACTGCTTTTCTCTTTAGGCATTTCCAGTAACTTCAGTGAAGCTATGCTGAACTTGCACCTCTGAAAGATGTGATCAGAAGGAGTTTTGTGCACTCCTAATCTGGGCTGCTTTAAAGGCAGGAATGGCCCACAGTGAAATTTAACAGACCTATTGCCCTACCTGTGTTATGGCAACCCCCCAGGCCTTGTACCACCTGTAGCAGCATTGTGTCCTTCACAGAGTTTGGTGGCCAGAATGGTTTTCTTAAAACAAGTGTCTGCAAGTGGCCATGCAGGAAGGCAGCCCGTAGCTTCTGTCCACAGCGCTGTCACCGGAGGAGACCTTGCTCTGCTGCCAATAGGTTTATAAGGCACCTTTTCAGCATCCTTATCCTTTCCTGCAGAATAAAAGTGAAGCCAAGGCAAAAAGGTCTCCTGTAAGTTTTTCATTGTAAGGGGTCATTGAACCAATGGAGGGTAAGTTACGTTTTCGACAAAATAATTTAAAAGGTACGAGACAACTGATTCCAGTGTAGCTGGAAAACCAAAACAAAGCAATGACATCTCTGAGGGATTAAATAGTCTTCTGAAAATGTAATTCTAGCGCACCAGACAATGAAGTTACCTTCTTGATATGCTGAGGATTAGGTATCGTGCTTCAGCCATTTGTTGGACATTTAATTTCATTCAGCGTTAAGAAGCTTGGCTTCTGCTCCATAGCCCCCTTACAGTTTTCTTTTAGGATCATCACAATCATGTTTTGGCACTTCACAGAGATGTTTGAACTATGTTTTCCTAAAAATAAGAAGGATGAGGACAGACTTTTTAGTAGGATCTGTTGTGATAGGACAAGGGGTAATGGTTTTAAACTAAAAGAGGGTAGATTCAGACTAGATATAAGGAAGAAATTTTTTATGATGAGGGTGGTGAAACACCGGAACAGGTTGCCCAGAGGGGTGGTAGATGCTCCACCTCTGGAAACATTCAAGTTCAGGCTGGATTGGGCTCTGAGCAACCTGATCTAGTTGAAGATGTCCCTGCTCACTGCAGGGGAGGTTGGACCAGATGACCTTTAAAGGTTCCTTCAAGCCCAAACCATTCTGATTCTGTGAATGCAACTGGTGTGAAACAGGTCTGGAGACTGAGAAAACCAGTAACGTTTTGGATTCTGTGTGGCCAGTGTCAGAAGTCTAGCCTTTTTGTACTGTCTGAAATGAGCTACCTACAGTTATTCCACATGGAAGCACAATGAAACGAACTTTTAACTGGGAGTTGTTTCTCAAAAATTATCTGTCCAGGATATGCTTCCATTATAGTGTCATCAGCAGTAGAAGCAGCTCCTCACTGGGGCTTAGTGGCATCTCACTGCCTGTTTTTAATGAAATCCCCATTAGCTGAGGCATCTTATCTCCATCGTGGAGTTACAGCAGGTATCCGTTGGAAAGACGACAATTCCTTCTTCTCAGGGTGAGAGTGGCTTTGCACAGTGTTGGCATTGCAGGCTGTTCTTTGTTTGGTGTCAGTTGCACTAAAACAGAATGCAAATTATGTTTTTTCAGTGTAGGAAGCACTTTCTTGTTCTGGTCACGTGAATCTTTGCATACAATGTAAATATTTTGTAGAATATAAATATGATATACAGATTTCCATACACATATGCTGTGTAAGAACAATGTAGCACCAGTCATCTCACTATAACTGCAGGGCTTTTGCAAAACACCCATGAATTCTGCCTGATCAGTCCCTATTGTATAGATTGAAAAAAAGTGTAATGTTCCTCCAGTTGCTTGCTTCTGAGTGCTTCTGTGTTTCAGAGGTTCTTCAAGCTCTTTCAAATCAGACGAGAGGTGTGTCCTGTCCTATAGCTGACTCATGCCTTTTATGTTTCTGTTCCATTGCATGGGTTTCTTAACATTCTTCTATGTAAATCCATCAAATTGATGAACCAGACATTTCTGAAGATACATTTTCTTGAGTCATAGCTATTCTCTGTCTCAATTTTCCTTAGACTTAAGAAAAGTTTCTACTGCCCTGGCATACAAAGCTCTTTGGAGAGGGTTTTAAAAATTATTTTATTTTCACAGCACTGGTTCTCATTACAAAAAAAAAAAAATTGATGCACATACAGTTTTATTTATTTTGGATTAAAAAAAAAATCTTGAAAATAGACTTTTCATTCTGGGGAAATCCTTTGCTTCCGACTGCTGTTTCTTCCTCCTATCTGTCTCTCCTTAAAGAGCTGCCTAGAAAAAAATGACAAACAGCTATCTTACAGGAAGATAGATCACAGTATGGTTTGCTGCGTTCTGCCTAAATTCTCACTTTTGTATATAAAGGAGCATGGGTTGAGATGTATGTGTAAGGGTTGCATTGCGATATGCTTTAATCATTTCCACATTCCTGCTTAGTTTCTGGCATTCCTGAGATGCACTTGCACTGACACTAGTTGATGACATCTCCCTCCTTTTCTGACTATTTGAAAATGTGCAACTTCCTATGCTCCTGACAGAGTCATCCTTCAGGCTCCACAAAATCCATACAGCTGTTTACAGACTGTCTCAAGCCTTTTTACATTCATAGAAGTCATAACCTATTTGGTTTCTTATTGATTTAAGTTAAAGGATGAACTACATGCATTGATATTAAAGAAGCAATCTGGCTCGATTATAAAGCATGAGTCTGTACTAGGAGCAGTCGTGCAATCTTTCTTCTGGGCGTAAATGGGTAGTAATGTCACAGGGCATTGCAAAGAGGAATTCGTTAATCTTTGGAAAGAATAAAGCTACTGCAACAAGAAAAACCCATGAGGAAATTACTCTGTTGGCTTTGCGGGATTTGGATGCTGCGTGTGCTCACCGTTGATAGACCAGGTCATGCAAAACGCTGTGAAAAATGGCACCTGATGAACTCAGCACTGCTCATAACACAGGAGCCCGGGGTTAGAGGGCAGAGCTTTCATAAACAATGACCCTGGCATAACAGGAGAGTTGTCAGAGGCAACCAGAGCTTGGGGTTTCTTAACACTCCAGCCCTGCCCGAGCCTTGCGCCAGTGCAGGCAGTTTCTGAGCGTGCGTGCATCTGTGAGGGAGGGCTATCTGTGGACGGTCTCACAGAGGCTGAGACGAGGTGCTTGAGGTCAGCACCGGTGCTGAGCGCTCTGTGTAGCCACTGAGCTACAGGAAGGTTGCGGGTGTTCAGCTGCATTGGGAATCTAGCCATTTAAGCTTCTTTAGGCTTTTAAATAAAACCAGGTTTGATTTCAAAATTGCTGAAATCTCCCAGCACTCAGAAGCTGAAGTATCATCCTCTGGTGATTGAAAGATATGCAAATTACAGACTTTATGTATGCAGCATTTTCTACTGAGTAATTTAACCTGGCAATACAAGCTTCTTTACAGTAATGCAAATTCATGGGACTTGCACACCATTGTGGGAGTGAGATCAATTTGCATTTACCTGAAGTGAATTTTTTTTACCTGTACATAATTCTAGTAGAGCATGGTCAAATTAATGCTCTTGGATAAACTAGCTCCTCTCATTTCCATTGCTGTGGTAGCAGGTAGAATCACTGCTTTACCGCTCTGTCTTCCTTTTTGCCTGAAAGCAACTGATCACAGAGAACTAAAAGTAGAGACCACTTATTCCTGTTGCGTTACACAAGTCAAAATAATTTATTTACAGCACTGGTAATGTAACTGGTCTGCAAGCATATATGACTCCACTCGGAATATTTATTCTTACAATGAACATTCTATATTGCTGGGAAAATTAGGATTGCTTTTCTCTCTAGTGCAGGCATCTAGTATAAAGACTAGGCTGATTATTCACTCTGTTCACTCTCCATCCAGGCAGCAAAAGCAGTATTTTCCTTGCCTCAGAAGCTGTTATGAAGTTGAATCTAGTTAAGATTCCCAGGTAAAAGGTGGTATTGAAGTGGACAGATTCTATTTAAGAGACTAAAGTGTATGCCACAGCCTGGATAGGTAGTCAAAAAAAGAAAAGAACTGAAGTTGACTGTTGTTGTTTATAAACTTTGGATCAAATCCTAAAGTACTTATTTTTACTGGGGTTCTTTACCGATTCTTTTGTGTGCAGCAAGACTGATGTTTGGACAATGCTTATTAGTTTTCCAGTTGAAACAAAGGACCTCACACATACCTTCTGCCTTCCTCCTCAATGGCATTACACCAGCGGGAACTTTTGAATATTTCTGTCTCGGAGCCTCCTGCAAGGAGGACAGTGGCTGCTGGAGCTGCTGGAGCATATGAAAACATCTTTCGCGACCTAAGGGCTATAGCTGGCGCTTTTTATTCTAATCTTAGAAAGATCTTTTTAGATAGGGGGGAAAGGCCTAAAAAGTGAAATGAGATGTGATGTAACTGTCTCGTGAGGGGATTTAAGTATGGTGAGTGATGGTAATACCCAACTACCTGTAAAAATCCAACACTTACTTTAGTTGAATTATTTGTAGGGATTTATTTTTTCCTTCTGACTGTTACTTTTGCGTTGATTCTGGGTCCATTTCCTCTATATGCCAGAATGCAGGAGACATTTCGATTGCCAGATATCTGCAGAATTGATAGAAAGTGGCCAGGAAATGAAACAGTATGGGCAATGCCTGCTTCTTCAGCTGAGGTCAGGATTTGATTTTCTGAGCCTTTTGCTTATGATAGTACTTCCTGCGTGTTATGAAGCAGAATTTGTTACCTCTTAAACACTTTGAACTTTGTCTCTATTCTACTTGTTTGGTTTTGTAATACTAATACAAACTGGAAATGTTTTCAACAAATTCATGATGCTTTAAAGCTATGTCCAGCAGTGTGTTAGAGGCCGTAGTGGCATCTGCTTGTTGGTTCAAACTGCCAGTGCTAAGAGGGTGCCATCAGCTATAGTTAGACACAAAATTTAGGCCTCAATCTGTCAGTGAAGTGTGGGAAGAGCGAAGACATACATCTGAGTCCAGACCTTATCTCAGATTTGTCAAAGTAAAGGAGAAAGTAAAACTGTCACTCTCACTTGTTCAGGCATTTAGCTTTCCTTTTAAAAACATCTGACTTTAAAAGACCTAATTGGAGCGATGGCCTTGTATTGGGTTTGCGTGGCAAGGTTTTGGTAGCATGGGGACTACAGGGGTGGCTTCTGTGAGAAGCTGCTAGAAGCTTCCCCCGTGTCTGACAGAGCCAATGCCAGCCGGCTCCAAGACGGACCCACCGCTGGCCAAGGCCGAGCCCATCAGCCATGGCAGTAGGGCCTCTGGGTTGACGTATTTAGGAAGGGGGAAAAGCTGCTGCCCAACGGCAACTGCAGCCGGAGAGAGGAGTGAGAAGACGTGAGAGAAAGAACCCTGCAGACGCTGAGGTCGGTGAAGAAGGAGGGGGAGGAGGGGCTCCAGGTGCCAGAGTAGATTCCCCTGCAGCCCATGGTGAAGACCACGGTGAGGCAGGCTGTCCCCCTGCAGCCCATGGAGGTTAACGGTGGAGCAGATCTCTACCAGCAGCCCATGGAGGATCCAGGTGAGTGCCCGAAGGAGGCTGTGACCCCATGGGAAGCCCGCGCTGGAGCAGGCTCCTGGCAGGAGCTGTGGCCCTGTGGAGAAAGGAGCCCATGCTGGAGCAGGTTTGCTGGCAGGGCTTGTGACCCCTTGGGGAACCCACGCTGGAGCAGTCTGTTCCTGAAGGACTGCACCCCGTGGGAGGGACCCATGGTGGAGCAGCTCGTGAAGAACTGCAGCCCGTGGGAAGGACTCACGTCAGGGAAGTTCATGGAGGACTGTCTGCCGTGGGAGGGACCCAACGCTGGAGCAGGGGCAGAGTGTGAGGAGCCCTTCCCTGACAAGGAAGGAGCGGCAGAGACAACGCGTGATGGACTGACCACAGCCCCCATTCCCCGTCCCCCTGCACTGCTGGTGGTGGGGAGGAGGGAGAGAATTTGGGAGTGAAGTTGAGCCCAGGAAGAAGGGAGGGGTGGGGGGAAGGTGTTTTAAGATTTGGTTTTGTTTCTCAATATCCTACTCTGATTTTGAATGGTAATAAACTAATTCCCACAAGTCGAGTCTGTTTTGCCTGTGACGGTAATTTGTGAGCGATCTCTCCCTGTCCTTGTCTTGACCCATGAGCCTTTTATTATATTTTCTCTCCCCTGTCGAGCTGAGGAGGGGAGTGATAGAGCGGCTTTGGTGAGCACTTGGTGTCCAGCCAGGGCCAACCCACCACAGGCCTCATCAGAGATGATGAATTTTCCCATTGCATCTTCCACTGCCCAGGAGTGCTTGACCTTCCCAGCAGCAAGCGCAGCTCAGTCCAGACTCCTGACCCTAGCGCCTTTGGTCAGGCCAGATTAGCAAGCAACAAAAATAGCCCAGCTGCTGCCATCAGCCACAGGGAGCCTGAAGTATCCTCTTCCTCGTTCCCTAATATGCAAAACACATCTCAATGCAGTGTATGATGCATTTGCAAATTTGTTGCCCAGTTTGTTCCTGCAATTAAAGTGAGGACGTAGGCCAGTCAATATTCCCTTTGGGTATTTGGTCTGTGTATTGTTGCTGTGTTTGGAGCCATTTTGGTTAGCCAGAAACCTTCTGAGTTTAGCTTCTGTATCTGTGGCTGTCTACAAATCCAGTAAGGTATATGTGGATCATCATATTCCTACACCAGCCTATTGACATTATGCAGCACTATGCAGCATTTATATCCTGCAGAACCTCTGCAGTGGCTGGTATTACTAAGCTGCATAGAAAGCTTCTGATGAGTTAGTCCTAAGCTACAAAAGGAAGAGGAACCTTCGTGTAGTGCGTTAATCCGAGACTTGGGAGATACTGGTCCACTTCTCTGCTCTGCAAAATGACTTCTCTTGTGGCCTTTAAGAAATAATTTATTTTCTTCTATCTTCTGCTCCCTGTCTGTGAAATAGATATGGCATCATCACTCCGGACTGCGGCTATGAGAATTAATGGTCTGTGTGTATAGAAAGGATGACGTGGTCTGTTCGGAGTTTTGCTTTCAACTGTTTGGCAGATGTCACCACAGTCATCAAAATGTTTTCGTGCAGTTCAGGAGGCTAGTTCGTGTCTTCTGAGGTACCCAGAAGGCAAACGGAGCAGCCTTGCCATCGGACTCCCATTTCACTGGGGTTGAGCTAGAGGCTGCAGAGCAGCCGGGTTACATCTGTGGTGTGTTGATTGGTCAGTGAATTGCTGCATGAAGCTGGCAGGAGAGTAGCTGTGCTGCTTTCTCGCCCTGCTGCCCATTAGGGGTTGTAAGCACAGCTAAAGTTCTGGACACAGCAGTAATGGTGTAGCGCACAGTCTCTGACAGCATGAAAACCAGAAACAACTACAAAGCCAACAGCAGCAATGAATTTTGGAGCGCCTCAGTAAGAATGGCATGTTTCCTTGTCATTCGCTTTGCTGTCAGTAATTGCTTGGTGTAGCTTTGTCCTTGAACAGGTTTTGAATGTGAAGAAGCATCTCTGAGAACAAGTACAGTGTGTTGTATTGAAGCATGTAAACGCCTTGGAAATTCTCAGGCAATTGAGAGTGACTCACTGCTTTAGCACAGTGCCGGGGATCGTTTGGCGAGATGCAGTTTCAATAACCAATACAGGCACAAGGGCCAAGTATTTTCAGAGAGTGGAGGCTTCACCTAAGCCAGTGTAGCTGGATGTGGTGCAGATGAGCCTAGCTTCTCCCTGCCCACAACATATGGGCTAAAAGTATTCTCACATTTAGCTGAGTTGTCTTGCCTGCCTGATGACTGCTTTTCAAAGCTTTGATGTAGTGGATGTATCCAGCGAACGATGGATTCAAGAAGGTAGTCAAACGCAACATGATATGCCAGACATCTATTAAGACAGAAAAACTTCTGCCTTCCCTCTCAGGAATGCTGTTCTCTTGAGTCAGGCAAAGATGAGGTTTGTGTGCTGATTAGTTACAGTATCCCCTGTGGAGTAACTTGACTCAGCTAACAGGGAGTCATTGCAGCATCCTGCACCCCTGCTAAATCCTTCTGGGTCTGCACGCTGCCGTTCGTGGCCCGCTCTACACCCTTTAATGGCAAACTTGGGACTCTTGCAAGGGAGAAGTTCTGGTAACAAAGTTAAAATGATCTTCTTTTAATCAACAAAGCACCTAAACAAGTTTGGAAGGCTGGATGCGGGGTGATAGAAGTGTAAAAAAAGAGCAAAGAAAGAAATATCAGATGGTGCTGTTGTAACTCAAACAAACTCAGTTTTCAACAAACTCAGTTCCAGACAGCATGCGCTGAGGGCGGCTGGCTTGCCGAACAGGTGTTGATACATAGCCATATTTAAGATAAATGCAGAAAAATTGCATGACTTACTAAAGTAACAGCTTTTCAACTTACAGTATTCCAAGGATGATGATTTTGAAGAGCAGCAGTTTGAATTTTAGCTGGTTTAACCCAAACTAATGTTCTAGAAATAATCCTCTTTATTAATAAACCAGATGCTTTATTTCCTAAGAAGTCATGTATGAAATGGCAAGTGCTGAGTAAAAGGAATACAAAAGACAAAATCTGTTTAAAGTGTTGGATCTGGCAAACCTTCCTGTTAGAGAAATGTCCCATAGAGGCTGGACTGGGCTTTTCCTAACTGGATAAGAAAGATCGTTTGAGGAGGAAAAGTGAATTTGGAAACACAATTGAAAGATTTCTGGGCACTACTTCTTCAAAGGATATTCTCATTCAGCCCAACGTCATGAGTGAAACCTACTTTACACCTTGGAGCTGCTGTCAAGTTACTGCATCTGTCTACACAGGAATGGCTGTTAGCAGCTGAGCTCATGTCCTGCCGTGGTTTGCAATCCAGCACTGTGGCACATCTGCCTGCAGACCGCCCACCGCCCTGCACATCA
This sequence comes from Steatornis caripensis, assembly GCA_013398225.1. Lineage (NCBI taxonomy): Eukaryota > Metazoa > Chordata > Aves > Caprimulgiformes > Steatornithidae > Steatornis > Steatornis caripensis. Next base: position 19,079 of record VZSC01004278.1, read on the forward strand.
CGTCCGTCCAGGCAGCAGGTGTTAGTGACACATCTCCCACTCCTCCCAGTGCCCATGTTCAGCCTGCACGGTACGTTTCTGACAAATCTTCCCAAGGGCCTTCTAAGAGTTGAGAGGTCAAATAGTTATGTTGGGTTGGTTTTTTTTTTTTCCCAGCAAGCTCTTAAAAACTTTGGAGTCTGGCACTGTGTTAGAGATAAATGGACTTCAGGTGAAACGGGTGACATCCAGCATTTCCCACTGTCCATCCACGAAAGAGGGGGCTTGTGGGTCCAGCTTTGTGTGGTGGAATAAGATTTTTGTCCCCTGCCTGTTCTGCTGCTGAGCTTTGGGGAGTGGAGAGAGGAGAAGGCTGTTTGCAAGTATTTTAATTCTTCACCTCTTCTGATCCAAGACCCAGCTTTGAGAGAGCAGGCAGTGTATTTGCTGTTCTCACACACTTTTCAGAGGCAGTGAGAGCACTCAGGAGTTCTGCCTCCTCCCTCATATTGCCCTGCGGTGAGGACGCCCCGCCTGCCCTGTGTGCCACCATGCCACCCTCTGCTTGTGGGGCTGGTGGTCCTGAGGGCCCTGCTCTGAGCCTGGGGACAGCTGCCCAGGTGAGGCGCACAGTGGGGCAGCTCATTTACCCACCGCTGAGCTAGAGGACATCTTTTCCACATAAAGAAAGCGTGAGGCACCTCAAGAGATGCTCCAGTACTGGCGTCCTGCTAGGGAACTCTTATCCTGAGGGCTGGCATCAGATCCAAGTTGCAAGTGAGCAGGTTTTGGAGTTCAGGGGGATTAAACGATCTCTGCCGGCATTGTCATGCACTCCTTGACAGCGTTTTCCAGAGCCTTCTGTCACTGAAGAACAAAAGCTGGATCCGGGCAGTTGCCTGGTGCTTCCATCCACTTCAGCCAAACAGGCGTTTTGGGCTCTATGCCCCTGTAGCACAATGCAAATAATGGAAATTACAGCTGATTTACTAAGCAGCGGTGCCTCTGAGCCAAATGGTTTCCATCTGAATATGAAGCAAACTTGCCAGTGCACTGGCATAACAAATGCACGATCTCTTTGCCCCTTCTGTGCCTTTGTAGTCAAATGGCTGCTAGAAAGTCCAGCATTAGATACAAATCAGGAAGAGAGGGGTAGGAGTGACAACTTTAAAAACTAAGTTTTTCTAGACTTTACTTCGTATATAATAGTAGCTCAGAGTGTTGGAAAATGAATAAACCAGAATGCAAACCTGCTTTTGCAGACTAGCCCAGGTGAGTGCACGTGCTGTAGGCTTGCTTCAGCAGGTGCAACGTGGAGTCCCCATGCCAGGAGTTGTGGGAGTTGGTTGTTTCATGTCAAGAGAAAATGTTTGCTCCTGTGGCCTTTTGGAAAACCTGCTTGAAATCTGAAAGCGCTGCAGCTTCTTTGTATGAAATCAGTGCCAAAACCTCTGCAGCAAGGCCCCTGTGCCGTCAGTAGCACAGAGCCAGATAAAGTCCTTTTAAGGACTTCATTTTGCAGCCTGATATAAATCTATGCCGTGGGCAGATTGGTGATAAAGATGCATGTTGGGAGAGTTCAGGGGCATTTGAGAGGACAGCGGGCGTGGGGGAGCAGATGCATCCTTGACGAGTCTCTGAGTCCTCTAAAATCTGTTAGTCCTTCCCAGCCCCCGGATAGCCTGTGATTAAACACGACGATGGCTTGGGTCCACCTGCTCTTGAGCTGCGATTTCTGAACGACTTCTCTTAGAGAAGTGGGCTCGCAGAAGTTACGTGGCAGATCCTAATTGACGGATGAGTGCCCATGAGAGACGGGGTTATTACGGAGTAAGGGAGATGGTCCTTAAAGCAATTCATTTGCTTAGGATGCCGTTATGTGAAAACCTAAGAGCGCTTTTCCTTTATGTGGAACACTGATGCTATTGCCAAAATCCAGCTTTCAGTCGCTGATGCTGATTGTATAATGATGACTGCTTTGTGTGTCTGAGGAGCGTAACCTCTTAGTTGAAAACAGTGTCAGGAAGAGGTTCTTCAGTGTTGTTTGCTGTACGTGCAAACACTTCTATTTTCTCTGAGCTCTCCGTTAAATTCTTCGACTGTGTCATTGTCAAATATGCACACCCAGGTCAATCTAACCATTGCTTACTCACAGTGGTAAACTGTGCCATACCTGCTGTTGTCTTTGCTTGAGTTTAGATCAGTATCTAACCTTATTTTGGATAATAATGACTTTCTTTTTTTTTCCTCTAATTAGAATTTTCTATTAAATGACTGTTTCCAGTCATTTGATTTTTTTTGAAATTGAAATACTCTCTTCGTGGAGTCAGGTATTATTTCTACATGTACTTAACTGCTGAAGTGCCTGCTGCACTCTACGGTTGCTGAGGAAATAGTTTCCTTTTCTTGATATGTATTTTTCATGTCTCAGCTTATGCCTGTGGTATAAGATCATCCATCTTCTTACCTGAACACATTTGAGTGAGTTTTGGGACTAGTAATTCTTGCAGACTAGATATCTTACAAAAGCATAAGGAAGAGGAGAAAGAAGAGGAGAGCTCTCATGGAGGCAGGAAGAGAGTGATTTTTTGTTTTGTTGGCTTAATTCTGAACAGTTAAACAAATTTGTACACTGCAGTCAAATACAATCAGTGTCATAACAGAAAAAATAAGAATTTACATCACCTATTGAGGTGTCCACTCTTCGGTTACATTTTGCATTGGGAACTGATCTTGAGTGCACAGGGCTCTGCTTGTGAACCCCAAGTCGCATAAGGTATGTGGCAAACCTTTATTTCCTCTCCACATGCAGAACAGTGCAATGTGATGGTGACCAAGGAGAATGTCACGGCACCTGCTGATGGTGTGAAGCCCACTGGGCTTCCAGCAGCTCTCTGTGTCTGCAGTTCTCCCAGTTTTCGTGAAAGTGAGAGTATAGCATGCTGCTCACAACCTTTATTTCTGGCCAGCATGATGATGATTTATATTCCTACACTTGGGATAAGAATTAGTTTGTGTGAAATATGAGACTAGAAAATGAGTAACATAAAACATAGTATGACAACCTCCTTGAAAATGCCTTTCTCTTGTTTTAAAAATAAGAAAATTATGCTATGTAAATATAAACCATGAATGCACATGGAGAACTACAGAGCCTGTGGCACAGTGTGAGGGGAGTTGAGCTGAGACTACAAGGCTTCGCTGCACTCCTAAGCGGAGATATGGCTTTGGCAGTGGCTTCTCCTGCATACTGGTACAACTCTGAAACTCAAAATATGCCATGTTTCAGTGAGGCTTAGACGTTAAGAGTTATAGTCCCAGTGTTACGAGTGAAAGAGAGGCAGCTTGCTCGAGGGCAAGCTCTTGTGTCATGTCTCTCTCTTTCCTCACCTCAGAGCAGTGGATCAAGGAGAAAACCATTTTGCAGTGCCCCTTAGGAGGAAGCAAGGAGACGTCACCCCAAGTATTTAAGTTTAGCCCAATGTGACGTTAAAACTTGGAAGAGGTAGAGATGGCACAGCACAGTAGCTGAACGATCAATATTTTATTGATCACTTAAAAGCATGCAGCCATGTCGACATACAGTCTGTGCTCTGCCTCACTTAAGCTACAGCTGAACTCTTCAAACCTGCCTCTCAAATGAAAATTAAATGTTTTGCATTGCCTCAGTAAGGTGGAAAAACAAGGGAAGAGGAGAAAGCTTAAATGAAAAGCTGCTGGTAAGATGAAATGAAACACTTTAGGTTGGGGAAATGAGGGGTTAGAGTTGCAAAGCAGAAAGGGGTGGCTATTCGATGAAAGTGGGTTATTAGATAAAACTAGGATAGCTTTCAGGCTCATGAATTCATTTTTCTCATTGATTTGAGAAAATTAAGAGAATGGTGAAACTGCTATCCAGGGAGGATTATGAGATTAGGTGTCAGTCTCTCCAGCTGAGACTTCCTGTTTTAAACCAGTGGTGAGGGCGTTTGCTAGAGCAGGAGCCAGAACGTGGGGATCCGACCTCCTGGTGAGGGCCTCTGTCTCCAGGCTGGAGTGCCATTTCTGTCACCTGCCTGAGGAAGGCTGGAGGACCTCAGTTCCAATCCCTGCTTTTAAAAGCAGGAGGACTTCCTTCAGCCCTTCCTGTCAGACTCACTTCCACTCGCTTGGAAACATATTTGGTGAAGAAGACAGAGACTGGCTCTGTAGCCTTGAAGACAGCATGCCCTCTTATGTATGTGTCTGAAGTGAGACTGAGCGTGGCTCTCCCCAGAAGAACCCACTTACCTCAGCAATTCTGGCCCGCGCCTTGCTTGCGGTGAGTGGGCGTCTCTTGTCACAATTGCCTCATTACAGTGCAGAGCTCTGGGGAGGGACGGAAGGGGAGGGAGAGCTTCCCTCATTGTGTCCCTGAGCACCACAGAGTTTGAACTGGGTTTCTGTGCGGGCTGGGCAGCCCTGCCCCATAACATGGTGACTGGAGCACGCTCCTGAAAGGGGTGCTCAGATCGTTTTGGCAGAGCGGAAAAGGGAATCGCATAATCACAGAATGGCAGGGGTTGGAAGGGCCCTCTGGAGATCATCCAGTCCAACCCCCCTGCTAAAGCAGGTGCCCCTAGAGCAGGGTGCACAGGAACGTGTCCAGAGGGTTTTGAGTATCTGCAGAGAAGATCATGAAGTTTTCATGGGTTTTAACAAGAATAGGAAAACAGGGGAGGGAGGTAAGTCTGCTTCAGTCTAAAGTGAATTAATTAAAATCAGAGAGTTTCTACATCCTTGCTTGACCTTATCATAGAATCATAGAATCATAGAATGGTAGGGGTTGGAAGGGACCTCTA
>VZSC01004278.1:23941-45531 GCA_013398225.1 Steatornis caripensis
CATGGGGTTGTTCCTCCCCAGGTGCAGGACCCTACACTTGCCCTTGTTGAACTTCATTGGGTTCCTCTCCACCCAACTCTCCAGCCTGTCCAGGTCACGCTGAATGGCAGCACAGCCTTCTGGTGAGTCAGCCGCTCCCCCCAGCTTTGTATCATCAGCAAACTTGCTGAGGGTACACTCTGTCCCTTCATCCAAGTCGCTGATGAGTATGTTGAACAGGGCTGGACCCATCCCCAACCCCTTAGGAACACCGCTGGTCGCAGGCTTCCAACTAGACTCTGCGCCACTGATTACAACCCACTGAGCTCTGCCATTCACCCAGTTCCTGATCCAGCTCACTGTCCACACATCTAGCCTACACTTCCTGAACTTTCCTGTGAGGATGTTGTGGGAGACAGTGTCAAAAGCCTTGCTGAAGTCAAGGTAGACAACATCCACTGCTCTCCCCTCNTGTCCACACATCTAGCCTACACTTCCTGAACTTTCCTGTGAGGATGTTGTGGGAGACAGTGTCAAAAGCCTTGCTGAAGTCAAGGTGGACAACATCCATTGCTCTCCCCTCAGCTTTTAGGCTCACATTTGATGGTGCCAGGTAGCCTTGACTTTGTGGTTCCTACTGGTCCTGGTAATAGAGGTTGGCATGTAAAAGTTCTCAATATTCAGATTTAACTTTGCCCCTTTTTTAATACACTTGATCATAAATATTTTTTAAATGAGTGTTCCAATCTACTTGTGAGGACACAATACGCTTGTGCTGAATTATCCTCGTTTTCCTCCTCTAGATCAGCTCTTTTCTTCAGGAGACATTCGGGAATGTATTAGTGTGTTTGAAATCACTACTCTCTTGACAAATTGTGTTCAAGGTCTCTTATCTGGAACTTGTAAGGGTGAACGTTTACCAGTCATAACAGAAATGGACATCTTGCACAAGTACAGTTCCAAACTGCTCATCAATTTTTGTGTGGCTGACATCAGACTTTGCAATGGGCCTGCGATGTCTTCCCACAAAACAGGCCATTGCGCCTCATTGAATAATGGCATTTTGCTCTGTGTGTGTGCGTGTGTGTGCATAAATTGAAAGACTAATACAACCCTAAACATTGCTGCTATGTAAATAATAAATTAAAATAATGGCATTGATCATATTCGAAGGATTGAGGGATAGCTGTAAAACACTCGGATATGTGTGAATGAAATACACCGGTAAGATAGAAAGCATCTACCTCTGTCAGTATTTGAATCTGTATTTGCCATGGGACCTAGGTGTCTGCTTTTCCAGGCTAAAAATACCTGAAACAAAATGAAGAAGTACAGCTCTAGGGGATTCTCTGTGAAGTTATTTGGAGGGATCTGTCAGGTCTTGGCTATTTTAATTAGCTCACCTGTGCATTTACCGGACAGGAGACAGCTGTCAGTTTTGACACTTGACAAGGAAGGCAGGGCCATCACTTATCACCAGCCGGAACTGGACCGCGGCAAACTGGCAGAGACCTATTCCCAGGAACCGCTAGCTAAGAGGAGCTCCTTGTAATGTGAAGATCTGAGACAACTCACTGCGGCCAACTGTTTTCTTCCCTTCAATGTTTTAAGCTCCTGGCTGTTGGTTAGGGCTAAAGAGATTTGACAGTTGCTCTGGTAAACAGCGAGTAATGTACTTTCTATTGGTGATTCTCATTCAGTTGTTAACAGTTTGTTTCCTTTTCGCGTAATGTTATCCAAGCAGTGCTCTTGAACCGGGAAAGGACAGCCTTTTGTTGAGTGGCACTGGGCATTTGGGTGTGCACGGCTGTGCTGCCGTACTGGGCTACCTAGTCCAGTAGAAGACTTATTCTCTCTTTATGCAGAGCTGAAGGTTAGTTTGTTTTTCTTCACTATTATAGCTGAACTTTAAGCCTGTTAAGTCAGAGAGACACATAAGGAAGAGTTTATGCTATCTTAGGCAATTTATGCAAGGAACTTCAGCTGATCTTAATGCAATTCTCAGTTTATAATTTCAACAGCTGCACAAGCTTTGCACATCTGGGACACTGAGCATTGTGCTTGTGTGGATTGGTTTGCGAGCGGGCATTCAGAGATAGCTGAATGACACATAAGTTCTTGGGACTGATGGTGCCTGATTGATTTGAATAGATTTGAAAATACACTTGATACCCCCTTGGAAAGTAAAACACTTGTCAATCACTATAAGCCTAATGACAGAAAGCAGATAAATGAAAGAAGGAAAAAAAACGTGCATGAAAGACACTGGCTAAGAGGAAATTATCTTAATGGCAAGCTACTGTAAAATGTAATCACTGAAAACAAACTATACAATTAAACTATTATCTCAACACATCATTGCTTTCCTCCGCTCTGCAGCCTCTGCATCCATTTCAGATGTCAAGTGAAATTGTCTCTAAGTTAGAGGGGGGAAAAAAATCCCAAATCCTTGACTCACACAAATTGCCTGACTTCTTTCAGGAAACACTTGGTAAATGGCAGCATGCCCCAGGGAGCTTAGGGAAACAGACTCTGACTCTTGAGAAGGCACATTGTACAGATTATATCACATTTTGTATAGTTGTAATTCAGGTGACACAGAGTTAAGTTCCTGCTGTGCCTTGGGCTCTCCTTAAAGCAATTTTTGAGGCAGCGTTGTCTGCCCAAGTGTGAAGGTAGTTTGTTGATCCGGAGTAAAAGATGAGTCTACATGAGCTGTTTGTGTGTCTTGGGTGTGTACACAGACAAAAAAACCCCTCAAGTGCTAAAAATGCAAAAAACCCCACAAAAAGCCCCCAAACAAACATGAAAATAGTATTTTTTTAGGTGATGCTGTTAGAAACTCTGGCACTTGGCAGGCAGGAAGCAGAAACTTTCTTTTGTCCTCATTTACTACAAACAATAAGTTCCTGTAGAGCATTTCATGTTTTGACAGATATAGCAGTTCTCAAGTGTTACAACGTTCCGCCACTCAGATCTGGCATCATTTCCCCAAAGCCCTTGCCTACATGTTAGGTATTTGCTTGTAACAGCTACATTTCCTCTCAAAAATAATGAAATTCTAGAACATCTTTAACAATACATATTTCAGTGTTTTTTTCATATGACTTTTATTCTTTTTATAAGCTGGTGAAGGAGATTGCGAAATGAGCTATAATGTGCTGTAATTGTGAATGTCTATCCAAACTACTGACCTGTGTCAATGGTGTGGTTTTTAGTTTTATTTGTGTGGTTGTCTAAGTTTACTAATGACAATGTTTTAGAGCCTATTTTGGGGAAGAGACTTCTCTTGATGTGTCAAAACCTGCTAGTGAGCCTGCTGTAGATCAACAGGTTTTGTCTATTATTTCCACTAATTGCTCTGGACATATAATTCTGTCTTATTTTCAGTAGTATTTTCATAAAATCTTTTTCCTTTTCTCTCAACACTAGCATAGCCTGTAAACATGAATTAGAATGAGGAGTTTGACATAAAGGAGTAGAGTCTTGAGTTGTGCAGAACTTCTAAATAAATAATAGTGACATGATTAAACACTAATAATCAAGTCAGTATTTCTAGAATTTATAATTAGGCTACAAAATATGCTGTCACAGAGAAGAGCTTCAATGCTGTTGAAGCCGATGGTGCTCCTGACAGTAACAGTTAGCCCAGATGTTGTTCTGTATAGACTAAAAACCTTGTTACCTCTATTCATCTGGATAGCGTGGATGTTCATTAAATTATGAAGTCATGTTTATTCCAAACACTAGTGTATTAATGAACCAGTAGTGCACAGAAGTCTGATTTTGGAAAGCAAGCAGGTCGTGCTCTGTGTGAAGGGCTGGGTTGACTCCCCACAGGACAAAGACTTCTTGGAGATGCAAAAGGACTGTGCCCGTCCCCACGTTGGCTCTTGGCCTGTGTGTGCGCGGGTATATATCTGAGGTTTCCTGATACCAGCCCTCCTTTGCAGCCCCACCACCAAGACCTTCCAAATCTCGGTTTGCTTTGAGTTTTCAGATTACTACTTCAAACTAGAAATGTTTGGGAGTGCCCTGGAGGGATGTGGCATTAACTGGAGAGAAACCTGTTCCTCTTCAGAAGCAGAAACCAAATTTTGCTGTTGGAGCCAGTAAATCTAGAGAGAACATACTGACATCTGTGGCATTATTGCAGACTTGTGCTTTTTCTTGTGGCCATTAAGTCCCATGCACAAGTCATCTGCTGAAACTCAGGGTCAAAGTCAAACAACATGGGACTACAAACTGGGTAAGCCTTTGCATCAGCCTTTTCACAGGTATGTGGGCTTCGAGCATTGTGCCTTGAAACTTGAACTGTGTTATGGGATCTGCACTTTCACCTTCTCACACATCTACACCTCTACCTCCCAGAGGTGCGGCTGAGACTAACATTTAACCCAGGAATTGTCTATGGTAATACATAACGGAAGTGAAACCTGTTATAGATTTTGGTGGGAAGCTTTAAAAGCCTGCACTGTTGATCCTATGTTTTGTGAGAAGGTAGGACCAGTAATGCCCTCCTTCCTGACAAGCCATCCCATGTAATTGCAAAAGACGTATTCTCCTTTCTTCACCATTTTAACTGACACTTGCTAATACAGCTGCTACAGGGATTCTTCACCATCATAGACTATGTTGATTGCGTGCAGCTTTGGTTTCTTTAACATCAGTGTCAAAAGCATTTTTCTTGTCAAGCCTTCCGTCCCTTTCCTTTTTCCCTCTTGCTTTCTTCTTTAAAAAAAAAAAAAGAAAGATTGCATCCAATTTTCATCGGACTAACATCAGCCTGAAGATATTTTCATCAGTTCTTGGCAGATGCTAGATGGACTGTGTACTAATAAATGCCTTCTTGTGATTGCGTTCCTCACCCTTCAGTCCATTTTCTGTGAGCACCGTATGAAGTAATTTTAAGCTTTTAATTGTTTATGATATCTAGTGCTTCCAGACTTTGTGAATGTTTCTGTATCCGTGAAAGAGAATTATTAAGCACCAGAGAGAAATGCTGCCATGCTACTTGCTGTTAATGCTGAGGAAGACGTGCCAAATCTTGCAGAATTTGTGCATGCTGTAGAGGTGGAAAGAAGGGAAGCTTGCAGTGCTAATAATAGCAACAGCTTTGTGGCTAGGAGCCTCATAATTGTAACTCCATGATGACAGTGATTTAAAACATGATGAAATCCATATTTCTATCTGTTCCTGTGGGTCTTGGATCAGTTCTTACAAATAAAAGTTGAAAAGAAATTTGGGTATTTTTGCATAAGACCAAAAGATCCTTTCCAGTTCAGATGCAGGCAGGTCTTTTTTAGCATTTGTCAGGATACGGTTTTCAATATATTCATAATGTGTTTTAAATGAAGCATCTCCTGATCTTTAAGACAGTCTCATGCAGCACTGGCACAGTGGTTGCATTTACAGTCAGATAACGAAAAGACCAGAGCACAGTTGCTAATACGTTATTTCCGCCTTGCCCTTCTGTTGATTACCTACCTTCCTGGGAGCGTGCGGGGTGCTAAAGAGCGTGACTTGCTATGGTTCGGCAGGCAGCATCGTTCTAGTGCGTTTGGTGGGCTACCAACAGTTCAGAGACGCTGAAACCCCGCAGTGGGCTGTTCATTACAAGACCAACTAGAGACCATGGACTTCTCAATGCCCCAAGCGCACCAAGTGGTCTTCCCTATTGTACCAAAACAACATGCCATTTTCTGTTGTTTCATTTGAACCCCGGCAAGTTCCAAAGCCATGTCAAATCTACATAGTCCTGCACACGAATGGCTTGTTGGTCCTGTCTCTCCTTACATGCAAGTGAAGGGTGCAATGAGAGTAAACCTTTGTCTGAAATAAGTGAACAGCCTGCTTGGATATTTAAGGCTCAGATCTTCGAGCCTTTATTATATTTTCTTCTGATGATTTTCCCTCTGGCACTTCTTCTATCACCTGCATTGGGAATGTTTCCTCAGTAGTGAGTGAGGCAGCAGTTCCAGATTTGGCCTCTGTAATTATTTAGCATTTCCTAGGGATGTGTAAGGAGGCAATTAGAACAAAACTTTCCTATGTGGCAGTTACTACAAATATGTTTGCAGTTTCCAACTATTTTTAACTCCTGAGCAGGATACCAGTTTTGTCAGTTTGGTAGCCCTCAATGACTTTCTCTGCCAAGTATTTGTGTGGTCTGTTGAATCTGTGCAGACTTTTTGCATTCAGGACGTCCTTTATTAACTTCTTTCACACATCTGATACATGAATGATGATGATGAAGAACCATGAACTTGTCTTTGGTTTGTATGCGACTCCTCCTGCTGTCATTTGATGCTGTAGTTTTCATATTGGATAAGACACTGTATAATCAATCCCTGCCCACCCCTATTCATGCCATGTCTGATTTTATACACCCCTGTCATATTCTTCACGCCCCCATGCCTGTCTTTGTGTAAAGGAAGCAGGCACTTAAATTACTGCATCTCTATTTGCATCTGGTCAAATGAGATAGCACTGTTGTTGAGCATGTCAGCCTTTCACCTTGTTGCAAGGCAGTCTTCAGTTTTATCGGCCAACTTAGCATAGGTTCTCTGAAATGTCTTCGTGAAACAAAGTGAGTACCCCGTGCCCTTTGCCCTCTTGTTACCTCTTAGGGAAAACAACATGGAGCTATGCTAGGTAGTTCTAGGGAAACATCTGCAAGTATTGAGATGGGAACAGCAGTAGGTAGCAGTGAGTCGGCAGAGAGAAACAGCTGGAGGACTCATTGTAGGATTAGTTGTTCTACTTGACTTTTTAAAAGGAACCTTGCATTTAACTAAATGAACTACATATTCTAGCCCTGGGCAAGAGCAAGACTTTAAGCACTGAGCACTGCCTATTAAAGATGCTGGAAGGTATGAAATAATTCAAACATCTCCAAGGAGTTAAAATTGGAAAGCTTAGAGTTAAATGGAAAATTCTAAAGGTGTGAACTTTGCCTGTTTCATAAGAGTAAAACTATTGTCTAAATCCTTCACAGTAGTAACTGACTAGATGTAATTCTTCTGTAGATATTTTTAAACATAAGAGTCTAGAATCGGTTTCTAAAAGTGAATTTTTAAGTGTCTGAGGGAGCAAGGAACAGAAATGTCACTGATGTCAGACAAACTCAGTCTTGAACCTAAATTGCAGGAATGTTTTACCAAGATGTGATGATGGAGTCTTTATTGCCGTCAAACTGGTTGTTCCTCTAAAAGATGCAATCTAGTTGGAACAAGATTCCCTTCAGGGAATGCCCCTTCAGAGCAACACTATGGCCTGCCTTATGCTGGACGTCACATTGCAGTCTGTTCTTCTGGTCTTATCATGAAGAAATTATGGAAGTCACATTCATGAAAAATGTCCATGTTGCATTATTTAAACGACGCTTGGGTCGCAGTGCTGAGCACAGGAAAATCCAAGTAACAGTTGCTGGGCGCTCCACATTCAACAATCGAGTAAGATATTTCAAGTATTCATTTATGTCCACCTAATTTTTTAATACGTTGTGGAGAAATCTTGACCTTAATCTCTAAAGGCATTGATTCTACAAATACAACTTAGAAAATTATTTGAAGATTAAAAAGAGGCAGAGTCTTTCCTCCCAAATTACTAAGGACTTCACTTTCACAACTAGTTAATACAGAGGAAAGAGAAACATGCTCGGCCTAACCCCGTCTTTCTTCCTTGGACGCGGCTTGTGCACAGGGAGGAATGTGGCCACAGGGCGCGTGCTGTCACAGGTCAGCGGGACACACGGGTGCAGAACGGCGCCAGGACGTGTCAGCGCATTTCTCCACTTCTCTGAGTGCATTATCCAAAAATAAAATTGTTATTGAGTCATCATAACGGCATGCCTCAGTTAAACTTTTATATGATTGCAGTAATCTGTACCTAACACAGCTCTTTTTCAAGTTTTGGGCAAATTCAGGCTGATACCCCCACAATACTTACATTTCTGGCAGCTTTCCTACAGAGCTACAAGATGCAGCACTTTTTTAATAAAAATTGAATTACGAAATGAGTCTTGAGGTGGGATGTGTGAAGTATGCACTTTTAGGACTGGTGTTTAAATTTCTTGTTATTTCATCTCAGTTCAGGTTCTTTGTCCATATTTTGATCTTCACGTACTATTAAAATGCTCCCACTACATTTATTTCTGTGTGCTTAGGTCTCGAAGAGGATGCTGTTATGGAGAACTACACAGCTTGTAAAGTAAGGTCCCCTGTGTTTGCGTGGTGGATAATATACAGGCTAGGAGACTTTGAGGGTACTACACTATCTCTTCCCAGACAAAAATGAATGCTTGGAGAAAGAGATAAACTGCTCTAAAAAATTTCCTAGGATCTTTGCCATAATGTTTTGGGTTTTAACTTTGATTAAGATCCATATTTGTAGCCCTATCAAATTCCACTTGAAAATTGCTGTGTAGGTCCCGACTTCTCTTCCTTAGAACAAATTAAATACATTTTCTGTTCCTTTGTGCTCTTACCACTTGTGAGAGCAGGTGTCCATACATCAGTTTAACAAAACCATTTTCTGAATACCTTGGATGCTACTGAAGCTGTTCAACCACTTAAAAATTGCTTTTTCCTCAACACTTGTAAGAAAACACTCCATTTAAAACAGTTATTTGTATTTCTATTTATGACTTGCATTTCATCTTTAAAAAGACAGCAACAAAAAAACCAAAAAATGCAGTTATGTAAAGTCTTTTCAATTACTGCTGAGCTTTGCATAGTCGTAACACTTTTGCTTAATACATAAATATGTAGCTGTCTTGAGAAAATATGGCACTAGGGAGCTTGCAAAAAAGGAGACCAGTGACAGCTTTGCCTGGGCTTCCCAAAGACAAATTGCTCTCTGACAGGTATTTATCCAGTGTTTAGGAGTTAGTTAAAAGAAGCCAACCCAAGAGTCAGAGGCTGTGTCCTCTGGCATACGTGCATAGGCTTGATTAGCACCACATGAGTGCAGCTTGTCACATAAATGTATACATATAAAAGATGTTGAACAGGATGGGAGTCCTGAGGATTGCATTTCTGCGTTCACACAGGTGATTGCTGCTGTGGTGTAGTTGGTTGTAGCTGGTGTAAGGCCTCATGTGGAAAATGAAAATTAAGGGTCTCAGTAACGGGGTAGCAGATACCCATGGCAAAGGCAGTATTTATGTAATTGCTCCCTCCACGTCTTCCTGTTTCTGTTGCAGTCTGATCTCCTGAAGGCAAAGGAGTGAAGCTGTGTTCAGGGTCCTGATGCTGACCACCACGCAGCAAGAAAGCTGGTGGCAGCTCCTCTAGCTGGTCTTGTGCTTAGCATCAGCAGGGCTCACACAGACAGTGCAACAGTGTCTACATTGAGCCTATATGCGTGGCTTAAACTATAGCAGTTGCTCCATCACCCAATGACCCCTCCCCAGCCAAGAAGGGGAATCAGCAAAAGGAGCGGAGACTCGTGGGTTGAAATGAGAACAGATTTCATGAAGCAGCAAAACGAATACTAATGTATCTTATACTAATGTATCCAAAGTTATACTCATCCCAGTCACAATGAATAGGAAAGCAGTCCTCAGGAGCCAGATGATGAGTGAGCCCCTCCAGAGATGGCAACCCTTGAGAAGAGGAAGAGGAGAAGGAACGCCCTGGCCTCAGTAAACTTCCCCTTTTATAATGAGCATGATGTCTGTGGTACGGGATACATCTGTTAGCCAGCTTGTGTCAGCTGCCCTGGCTTTTGTCCCTCCTAGCTTACGCTCCTGGCTGACTTGAAACTGCTAACAGCCTGCATACCGTGGTTGGCCTGTGATGCTATCCCAGCGAAACCAGGAGAAACAGGGAGCAGCGGCGGCTCTGGGGAGATGAGCACTGCTGCCATCGTGCCTCTCAGTGCTCACCTTTTTGTGTTTGCTGGTAAATTTGCTTCTCTTATACTCCACCACAGCGACCGTGCTACCAGCTGCAGTAGATGCAATGGCTAGTACAAGCGTGGGCTGGGCTAGGCTGTTAATTTATTGCTTAGGACTTGCTCTGTTGCCCTCTCATCTGTATGGTGCCGTAGCAGGGGCAGCTTCTGTCAAATAGCTTACCCATTTGTGTTACAAAAGCCAGTCAGTCATTAAATGGTGAGAGGTACTCCAGTGCTTACCAGACAAGGTGCTGAGCAGGCTGCATGGAGCAGGTGCTGGACTAGACGAGGACTCTACAAAGCAGCCTGGCCTCTAGCTCTTTCAAGCACCCGTGTGCCTTCCCTGGTGACCCCTGTGAGGGTGACCATTGCACCACGCAGTCATACACCCCTTCTGAGCATTTAAGGCAAACACACAGCCCAGATCCACAGGTCAGACTGAGACCGCTCACGTGCAAGACACGCTTGTGTGCAAGGTGACAAGAGCCCCGTTAACTCCATGACCGTCTGGCACAGCACTGTGCAGGATGTGGATGTCCACACCAGCACCAAGCACGCGAACTCCAGGAGAGGGAGGGCTTGGGCACACAGAAGTATGCAGAGACAAATTGGCCTGGCTTGTAGGTGCCTTGCTTTGCTGGGGCTTCGTGCCACCAGAGCCAGCCTGAGCCCGCTGCTGGAGCGAGCCCCTGAGACCCTGCCTGGCATCGCTAGGCTCCAGCCGAGCATGCGGCAGCTCCCTAACGCTGGGCTGACACTTCTTCAGTAAAAGCGGGGGCCTGCCAGTGCGTGGGAAGCCATTAGCCTGGTGCATTGTATTGATTCTCCCTTCCCAGGAGTAAGGGCTATTCTTTCACTTCTAAGGGTTACGCTGCTTTGTCTGCTTTCTACTGAGCTCACTGCAGACTGTTTCCTGGGGAAAAAAGAATACTGTCAAATACCCTGTTTTCTTATTCCTATATCACATTTAGTTTCCTATTTGCAGCTTGGAAATGAAATATCCTTCCTGCTAATTTTATTCTTTTGTATTTGGGAAACGCTACCAAGGTTGACAACTTCTTCCTTCCAAAGACGCAGTGTTAAGATGTTTTTTCCCTGCTTCGCAATGACAAAGCTGTCAAGAAGCATTGGAGTCAGGAGAAACATGCATTTTGTGTGTGCCAGTGAAGCAGTACTTATTATGTTTAGATGAATTTAAATCTGTCTGCAACAGAGGAATGGGTTTATTTACACATTTCCTAATAATGATTTGAATCTGAAAGTTATTTCTGCATTGGAGTGTAAGGACTTTGAGTGGATTTTCCCACACGCAGCTAAAGAGATTAGATATCAGCGTTCAGTAGAAGCTGGAGGCCACGTCTTTTATGTTCTGCATTGAAAACTTCAGCTTAGAAAATGTCCCATTTTCAAATCAAACTACTTACTGGTTCTCCTTTAATACCACACCGGAGCCTTTTTGCTTGGAAAATACTGATGCCAATGTAAAACGCATGGAGTTTTTGAAGAGAATGTGTTGCCATCAAGTCCAGGGAAGAAACATTGCCTGGCTGCATTTTGGGGTTGTGTCAGGGCGCTGTGAGGCTTCCATCAATACCGTGAGAGCCTTGGGCTTCTCCCACAGAGATCGCTTACTCTACAGGCTCAGGAAGATATAATTTGGAGGGTAGACAGAAAATCGATGTTTCTTTGTGCAAAAATGTCCCTTTTTCCATAGAAATAAAGAAATAAATCAAGACATGAAGTTCTTCAAGCTTCTGTAGTAATCAGGCCACGAACAGCTTCCCCATGTCTCGCAGAGCTCACTCCCCCCTGTCCTTGTACCCTTGACTGAGGGGCTGACTTGAGCTTTGACTCATTCCAAAACTGCAGGTTGCTTCTAGAAGAAGGTGCGGGAGGGAAGGGAGGGCACGAAGCACTTTGCAAACTGCTGTTGGAGAGTCCAGAGTAGTCTCCGCTGTACTGACCACATTAGTGTCCAAGCTGCACTAAAACAATACCCGATCTTCTGCATGGCGTGTAGTGAGTGAGCTTTTGGATGAGACTGCTGCAAGGGGTGGGAGTGGCTCTTGGTCATATGAGAAACTCTGTGCTAAACGATACAGTTAGGAAAGCAATATAAGAAGTCACTTTTAACACAAAATAGAACAAATAACTTCCTGGGATCATTCTATTTACAATGGCGCTGCCTTGCTGACCTCTCAGAACTGGAGAAAACTTTTTCGTCTTCTTTTTTTCTTTTTGGTGTTGTAAGACAGATGGAGTGTGCTCTTAAATAACGAAATAATCCATGTTCCACCCAAAATAAGACACTTGAAAATGTTGCTATAAATGTGCAGAGGTTGTGCCTTTGTCAGTTTAAATAAATTCTTTCAAGTAATTCTTCCTCTACAACTTTCCCCCCTTTAACAAATGCTCAGTTAATCACAGAGTGAAATCTCTTTCCCCCTCTAGATTGTATTCCGGAAGATCAGCGATGTCAAACGTGAAGAAGAGGAGAGAATGAAGAGGAAGAACGAAGCACCTCTGATCTTACCCCCGGACCACCCGGTCCGCCGGCTGTTCCAGAGGTTCAGGCAGCAGAAGGAAGCGCGGCTCGCAGCAGAGAGGGGCAGAGATCCGGATGACCTGGACGTGGAGAAGGGCAACGTTTTAGGCGAGCACTCCTCCACCCGCTCGGTGGTCAAAGCCAGCGTTGTGACCGTACGGGAGAGCCCGGCGACCCCTGTGTCGTACCAGTCCGCTTCAACGTCTGGGGCCTCTGACCAGGCAAAGCTGCAGGCCCCGACATCAGACTACGCAGGGTGTAAAGTGTTGGGGGACTACCCCCGACGAAAAGGCTGGGCCAAATTCAAAGATGCCTGTGGGAAAGGTGAAGACTGGAACAAAGTCTCTAAAGCTGAGTCCATGGAGACTTTACCAGAGAGAACTAAAGCTTCGGGAGAAGCTACCCTGAAGAAGACAGACTCTTGCGACAGTGGCATTACAAAAAGTGACTTGCGCTTGGATAACGTTGGGGAGACAAGAAGCCCGCAGGACCGCAGCCCAGTCCTCACGGAGGTCAAGCATTCCTTTTATCCCATCCCAGAACAGACTCTTCAGGCCACCATGCTAGAAGTGAAACACGAGCTGAAAGAGGACATCAAGGCTTTAAACACAAAAATGACCAATATAGAAAAACAGCTGGCTGAGATACTTAGGATATTAACCTCAAGACGAAGCTCCCAGTCGCCACAGGAGTTGTTTGAAATATCAAGTCCCCAGTCTCCAGAATCAGAAAAAGACATGTTTGGAGCTAGCTGAGGTGCTTCTTTTTAAAAAAGAAAGAAAGAAAGAAAGAAAGAGCCCCCTAACATTTTAAATTTAATCTTTCTTGAAAACGAGTGAGGGACCAGTTCACTAAGCATGTTCCCTGTGTCTAGAAAGGTACGGTAACAGGAATTGCAACCTCATGTCAAGATGGCCGCTGACTCTGAAGCCTTTTTGACAGCAAGGGTACAGTTTATAAAGTTTTTCTTTTCTCCATTGGTGCCCGTTCCCCCCGGTCCCCCCCTCTCTCTCCCTCGGGATGTTGGAATAAGAATTCTGACAGCAGCAGCCATCCCCATGAGCCCCAGGTGACCTCTGAGGTTTTGGGAGCATGCCTTACATCATTAGCTCGGGTTTTGCCTATATGAATAAGCATTTGCCAGGGTGCTTATGTTTTCAGTGTTTGCTTTGGGTTTTTTTGCTGCTGCTGCTGCTGTCACTGCCTCAGTCACCTGTACAGCATGTGAAGTGTCACAGTATATTTTCATGTATCTGTAATAATGCAAAGAGCAGTAGGAGAGGTGTCTGCCATTTCAATGGAACATGTGCTACTCAGTACCAAAGTTATTTTTGGGTAGTCAAGGGAGGGCTAAAAAGACGAAAAAATTGTACTTTTAAATTGCGAACTGACACATTGCTGAAGCAATTACATTTACCAGCATCCTTACCAACAGCCAGCGTATTTCAGGTCTGTCAATAAATGGGATCTTCCACATTCTCATTCACTGAGTCAAGGATACTGGTTTTCAAAAACTTAACTTGTGTCTCAGATGTCTTTGAAATATTGTTACCTTTGCTTTCAACTCCAGCCAGTGGAGGACAAGAGGGTTGGGTGTGCAGCATACCTGAACACAGCCGCTGCACCACATGTAGTGAACACCACTAACAGGTCCTGCAGATTTGCCTCCTGCTGAAAATATACTGTGGCATTTATGTCCTGGTTTTGCTATGAATCTGCTCTTTTAATTCTTGTTAAATTATTATTCAGAAGTTTCTGTTTTGATAATGTTCATTGTAGCCAAAGGCTTTCACAGAACTTTTAAAGATTTTAGATTGTGGCATTTTCCTCTACATCCAGATGTATTGTTCCTGATCTAATCTAGCTAGTAAGCAAATGGATGGTAGAGGTAGAAATACAGTGCTTACTGTATACAAGTGCTATTGTAGCAAGGAAACAAAAAGATCTGCTTCTTAAAGAAGGAGATGTTTCCAGAACTTATATTTTCATAACTTTTTTTGGAGGAAGATTGAAGCACTTTACCAAAACTACTCTTCATTATTCATTAGATAGCGTAGCGTAGCTGGTATCACAGCTTGGGTTATCGTCTTGGGATATAGGTGTATATTCACAGTGTATTCTCTCCACTGATCCAGTATGTTCACTGTTTAACAGTAGGTTAGAGCTCAGAAGCATGGTGCAACACTTTCTTGGGTTTTCATTTTTAATGGCAATAGGTCTTAACACAGCGTGGGAGTAGTTAAGTCCCGTGCCTTTTCCATGGCACTATTTACAAAAAACAAGTGATTTTTTGGGGAAGATTTTTATTCACGTTAAGCAAGGAAGAGGCAAGGAAAACGACCGATTTGAAAGGATTTCTGGTGGCCGGATGCTTGCATGGTACAATGCAGAACCGTGTCAGACATCCGCGGGGAAGTGTGAGGTCCCCTGATGAGCTGGCACAGCGGTGAGGCTGTGCTGTGCAAAGCTACCAGCTCAGGTCTCAAAGTCAGTATATATCTATTTGTATCTGTTCCTGTGGCACCTGTGCTGCTCTCAGAGGTGCTGATTATTCCAAGCGCAGCACCACCATTTCCAGTCCAGAGGCAGCTGGTTTAGGATTGGCTTTCAAGGGTCTTACACCTTGGTTCAATACGGCAGTGCCCACAGACTCTGAATTCTTACCCAGGGACTGAAATATTCCTGACAAACAGCTATCAGGAACAGATCTGTAGGTTACAAGAAAAGGCAGCAGGGAGGTGACATGCTCTGAAACCGAGGTGTCATTTCTGGAATTTATTTCTGGTTCCGTGCTTAGGTTTTTCCAGTGGTAACTGGCGTCTTTTACAGTTACGCACTGCTGACATGCAGGGCTGAGGAAGGCTCTCTCTGACCAAAGTCATGCTGTGTGTTTGGTACATTAATCACTGCAAGTGGCAACATGTACCTGTAATAGCTATGGCATGATTGCCATAAGAAATTCATACATCAGTGGTTTCAGTTAGAAACTGTTGAATGATTTTTTTTCTTCTTCCTAGTCTCCTCAGCCAGTAAATTCATTGGATAATGAAATTATGCCTAAGTAAACCACAGGTGTACGAATATACAAGGATTTATCATTGATGCCCAAAAGTTCCAGCAAGTTTTTAGAGATTGGCTTGGAGCCAGTTTCCTAATCCAGGCAAATCCCTCATCAGCATTACGTTCCTGACACCAGGTTTTCTTTGTAAAATTTTTGAAAGGCTGAAAGTCTTGCTTGAGCTTAGCGAGCACTTTGTGAAAGTGTCACCCGCTTACCTGCAGTTGGATAAACATGGAAATTAGCTTCTCCAAGGTGGGTGAGGGAGGGGAAGTTTATAACCTCCAAAGTATGTGCCTAGGATCTCCAGAATTGCAGTGCAGACGTAGAATTAAATGTGCAGTTGCAAGTTACCTGGCCCTTTGTTGCTGATACTGAGTTGATGTTTCTCAGTGGTATTTTTGTGTGCCTTCAGGGATATGTTAAAGGTTACTCTGGTGTTGCCGATTGCCGGGCTCTGGAGTCACGGCACGGTCAGCCCCAGAAGCCCCGTAATCAGCCCCAGCTGTGGCTAAAGGAACCCCAGTCCCCATTTGCTGGGGACCTTCTCGTGCCGCCTGACGTTCAGTCCGATACCGTACTCCTGCACACCCTGTAGGACAACGGGTGGGTGCAGCACAGAGTCCATTTTTAAGGCTTTTATGAGGCTTTTATAATGGCCTATAAAGCCATTTATAATCCATTTGTAAAGCCTTCAAAGATTGTAATATACTCCTGAATTACGCTTAAGATTTAATATCTCTGAAGATTATGGCCAAATTTGATTTTGTTACAGTCATGAAACTCCAGAGAAACTCTGCTCCTTACAATGACGCCTTCACCTGGTGTCAGCTCCAGGTCAGCACTGACAGCAGTTGATGTCATTCAGATTTGCACAGCTGTAACTGAGATTAGACCCATTTTGCTACGATTTTGTGAACTGGCAGGCACTAAAACTACTTGTAGGAGACTGCATCATCCCTCAGTAACTCCGTGTATGTTGTAAGAGAATTTTAAAAACATATACAATCTAGGATGAGCTTTGGTCTTTGGATTCCCTGGGCTACCGAGTGGTTAAAATGAGCAAAACCTTGCCCGCTATGGGGCTGGTCACTCCTTCGAACGTCAGCCTAATTTGGACCTGCGCCGTGGTGCCTGGGCTCCTCCGCAGATGCGGCACGTCTCCTTCAGAGAGTGACTGAAAGCACCTGTGTTACAAATCTGTCTTTCTCCACAGAGCCTTACACTTAGATGCCTACGGCCGGGCGGCATGCGTACCCACCATAATTGTTACCTGTTCATTCATTTTATTTGTCAGCTTTTCATTTTCCTTTTGTTTCTCTCTACGTGTTGGCTAAGACTTTTCACTTGAATTATTTTCCAGCTTAGAAATGAACGATCCCCGAACACGAAACTCTGCCCCTTCACAAGCAAATGCTGGTACATGCTGTAAGACAAAAGAAAAAGCCAAAAGCCTGTTTCAGCTGTGTTCTCGCATAGTGCTTCTGCCATTTAGCAACCATCTAAATAACCTGTGTTAATCTAATAGAGATGGTGTGTTCCATTTTTACTATACCATGGAATTAGGTTTCAGGCAAAAGCAGGTAGTTGAGAGAAAGAGCCTGGGTTATGATTTGGTAAAATGGGAACTTCTGTAAGTTCATGCTTAAACTGTTGAAAGAATACTGATATGCAGCCCAGGATTAAAAAAGCAAAACCCAACCCTCACCCCTGCCGTGTTCAGATACGTTTACTTCTGTCTGGTATTACATGTATACTTTTAAAAACACCGTTCTTGCTTTAAATCTCTTTCACAGTGCTGCCCAGAATCCCAGCGAACACCCTGTTTAACAGCTTCGAAGGTGATGTTCTGCTTCTACAGTACTTCACTTTAATGAACCGAACAAGATATTTACTGTGAATATCTGGTGATACGTTTTCAATCACTCTTAACCAGTCTGTGAAAGAATTTAATACATGATTTGTCTTTCCTATATAAACAACAACGTGTATGATTACACTTGTGCAGATGCGTGTACATACACACATATATATAATATCTATGTATAGGTAAGTCTATGGATTGCATTTCTGTTAAGTAAAAGCACATCCCTCGCTTAATGGTTCCAGTTCAAGAAGGGAGCTTAAGTTTTCCCAGTAGACATCCACTGAATGTCCTAGTTAGTATCTTGTTTGTTAACTGTTGAAATTGTAAGGCCATGACTTTTGCTTTCTCTCGTTGGCCTCAGTTTTATACTGTTAGTCTGGAGAATGCTGGGACTGAGAGAAGATCTGGCAAGCGTTGTGATAGTCAGGAAACGGAAATACATGTGAAATTGGAAAAATGTTGTATTGTAGCCACTGGGAATAAGGCTCAGAAGCCACTATATGTTGCTTAGTATCTCTGAAGCTAAGCTGCCCTGACAGTGCTTCTCGTGGCTTCTCCTGCAAGAGAGGTGGTGGAACACGAGGATTTCTTTTTCCTGGTACCAGGGGCTGTCTCAAAGGTGCTGAGCCTGTCCTTCTCACGGGCAGCGCAGCACGCGGCCGCTGCACCTCTGCTTTCTTGTCCTGGTGTTAGGTGGTGAAAAGCATCTTCTGCTGAATTCTTCATTTCCACGTAGTCTCCTGTGGGTGTATTGGCAATAACGAGGTCTGTGTTTCAGCTGCACTTCTGATTCATTAAGACAAACCTTTTAGAGAGAGTCTCGCGCAGGGGAAGCTCCAGAAATCTGAGGTGAGGCACAGCAGATGACTGCATCCTCCAATCTGACATAGTTTTGACCACATTGTTGTGGCAAGCATTGACTCAATTAAATAAAAATAATGCTTTTTGCAATAAGATATATCCAACATTTAGCCTTAAGACCCTTTCGTAAGTGATATAATTCAAACTGTGACTCCGTTCTCCTTCCTTCTTAATGTTCTGTAGTATTTACAGTGTTGCCTGAAGATGAAGCACTTTGATTAGCTTTCTAAATCTAATGGAAATCACTTGCTGGTAATCACATTTCTTTCTCCACTTATTGCCTTCTTATTAGGATAATGAATTACTCCAATAGCCCTCTCCTCTCACAAAACAAAGAGACGTAGCTATTGTCTAAACGCTTTCGTGTATCAGGGAGCCAACCCGTCATATCACGAAAGTGTTTGTTTCAAAGGTTTTTTTTACAGTTCGGCAAAGCTAATGTGAATTTACCTGCGACTGTAATTTGATTCAAGCTGGTTGTTGAGTGTTGTGTAAACATAATTGATGTGTAATCCCAGAACATCTCTGTAACTCGATCTAAATGCCTCACGTTAACAAACAGTTCGGGGTTTTCACTAACCGTCAGAAAAGGCTCGTGGGTTTTTTTCTTCGTCCCACTGAATCTGTGACCACTAACATAGAAAAAGAATTGTTTTAGCTGTAGATGAAAGAAGTCCAATAATCTTGTATCAGGATGAACTGCTATATAAAGAAATACCAAGTTTTCTAATGAATGTGTTGTATTATTGTACCTACATACAATCAATATTTGTACATCTGTTGGAGACCTGTCTGCGTTTCAATATTTAGCCACCACTGCATGGACACTTTATTGATATGCAGTTGATGCAGTTGCTTTGGCGCTTTTCAGTGTACTTCACTTGTTTTTATCCTTTCAGAAATCCACCAGCTACTCTTGGTTCTTTTTCTTTGCATTTGTCACTTTGTTCAATGAAGCATGACTAGAAAAAAGAGAACGAGTAGATACTATTTTTGTGGTCAGCAAAGCAGCTGCCAGTAGATCGACAGTGTGTGTGTGTATATGTATGTATATATACGCACTGTCTGGGAATGTTTCAGTTACAAATGCAGCCACCTACATTAACGATATCCCTGTTCAACATTTTTAAACAAGCACAAATAATATTTGTAAAAAAAAAGTTTAATTTTATTTATTATAGTAATAAACTATTTTATACATTACAGTTGCTTTGGTGTGCTTTTCCATGTGTTAAGTGCTTGTAAGATCGACAAGGCGGTTTTAAGTTACTCTCCTGAACTTCTGGCTAGCCATTTTGTTAATGGTGGTTGGTTTCCGCAGTGGTTTCAGTAGAGAAGTTTGATCTTACTGTTTTGGTCGTAAGCGATTCAGGTTGTTTCCTCAGATTTCCATCTGCTGTGTGTCAGTACAATTGGGAGTTACACTTTCAGGGTCACTGTGAACTGAACTGAGGTGTTCTGTGGCGTGGCTATCCTGGCACCCCAGGCAGCGTCCCGCACGGTTGCCTCCAGTCTGGGCCAGGTGTCTGCTGAGCAGGAACGAGATCACCAGAGGACTGGCTGTGACCTGTGTGAAATGGCCGTTTGATATCCCGCGGTACACGCGTCTGTAGTCGGTCTATGTTTCAGACCGTGTTCACTGCTGCAGTATCTGAGAACTATTACAAAACTTCTGGAAACCAGAGTGCTAAAGAGGCTTCTCTGCTGCGCCATCTTCTGCTGCAGAAGAAGGTGGCCTTACCACGGACTTACATGAAGACAAAAACATCAGGAAGGAAGCCCGTAGTAGCGCATCGCATGCCTGTGACACTACTGCAACAGGCAGCAATGAGTATTATTTTGTTGGCTACCTCAGCAAAGAAATCAAAAACCAAAGGTGACAGGAACAGGAGAGCCTTTCAGGTCAGGACGGGAGTATGTCAGCAGCCGTTCCTATGGGCCAGCAGACACTCTGGACACGTATACGAAGTTTTAGTCTTCAGGATGTCAGCCTAGACTCCATGAGCTTCGCACCCACTTCTGTGGTTCATTCTCCATCCTCTCGTTTAAGGGTTTGGTGAACACGCCTGTCACCTGTATTAAGTCCCTTGATGGGACTGTGGATCTCATCTTCAAAAGAACAGCAATAAAGCGTAAGCTTTCAGACTGCAGAGCTGAGGCTAAACTGTACGGAGAGCAGCCAGGGAGCACAATGAGGAGCTATTTTTAGCACCATTTCTGCATCCACTGTAGTATGTGGTGTGACAGCATCTCCCGTTGCTAGCGTTGTTTCACTGGCTACTACAAAAATTGAGCTTTCTTTTGCCAAATGTTATACAGTGTTCCCTGTACTTACTAGAAAAGGGAAAATTACCGTAATGAAGGCATGTACTTTTTTTTTTTTGAGGTCTCTAGAGGCCATCGTTCTCATTTTCCGAACTCTCAATTATTTTATTTGCTGGGGCTTTTCTTGCATTTGTAGCAGCCTCCCTGGTTGTGCTGCGAGCTTAAATTAATGCAAAGAGGGATAGCATTGCCCACACAGTATTCCTGGCCCCGACTTTCCTCCCTTCATCAGCCCCACAGCATTTCAAACCAAAGGTTATTAAGTACAGCACTTTTTGCCCATATTTGTGTGACAAATTGCAAAGGCTCATGTTCCCCGTGCTGGCCAGTCAGGCCGGGGCTCAGCTGAGCAGCGGCAGCGAGCGGCCCCTGCCCCACCTGTGCCAGCCCCTGCTCCTCATTCACTGCACCTGGGAGCACATTCCGAGCAGGGACAAAAGGTTTCTAGACCACAAAACGTGGGCTGTGGCTTTTGACTTCTCTCAGCAATAACTGTAGGTGCTGCTGCTTCTGTTTCGTTATGAGTTAGTGTGCAAAGGGCAGCACCTACAAGACTCCTAAAGGTGCGTAGCCGGAGCAGAGCTTGGGGTTGGAGCAGGCATGATGATGAACGGCCTCCCGGGGGCTCTAAAGAAGCCCATCACTGGTAGTACCGGCTGGCAGAGGGCCCGGACCCTATGGAGCCTTCCTTGGTTTTGTGCTGTCATGTGTGTGGCAGCTGCTGCGAACCCCTCCTGGGGTCCTGGGGGCTTTTCCAGCCGGGTTGGCGGCCTTGGGGTGCTCAGCAGCAACGGCTCCCGGAGCAGCACACAGTCACAGCGTGTTGGCTTGTGGGGAGGTGAGTGCTGCTTGTGTGCTTTCGAATTTTGTGTTTGGCAATGGGGAGTCCTTTAATTGCCCTGTGGTGCATTTTAGTATCTCTCTTGCAGTCAGAAGCGCTGTGGCTCCAATGCTTTCTTGCATTGCGAGTAAATATGAGCAGCATAACCCAGCTCCTCTGTGCTGTGGGAGCCTGTGGGACTGAATTGCAGCGAATCTACCCACCCACCCCCCCC
>VZSC01004278.1:45653-56514 GCA_013398225.1 Steatornis caripensis
ACCCCCCCCCAAACACATGTGCAATAGCTTTTATTTGCTCCCCCCCCTCCAACACCAAAGGAACATCAAGACTGTTTCTGCTCAGTGTGTGCCAGCAACGCGCCTGCCTGGTGTGGGAGGACGCTCGGGGCAGCCCACTAGACTTGGGGGGACCAAAGAGCCTTGGGGCCATGTGCGCCCTCGCTTAGCGAGAGACAGCTGCTGCGCTCTAGCCTGCCCGCCCACGGCGGGCACTGACACTTGAGGACATCTTGGTGGATGAGCTGCTTTCGTGCTTCCCTCGTGCTCCACTGAGGCAGGGCGCTTAGCAAGGCTGCGGATCCACCTGGAAAATGCTGACAAGGGTGCGGTGTTGCTGTGATATTTGTTACTGCCGGCGGTGTGAGGGGTGCAACAGGCATATAGCATATGAAGAATATCGACAAATACAAATATTTTTTCACCTACAAGACTGCATTTTTGCTCATTTCATTCTAATTTACCACAGCCTCGGTGTTGGTATGTGGAAGCTGGGGTGGGGATAACCTGTCCTGTTCGTGAAAGACAGAATGAGTAAAAACCTGCGAGAAATCCAAATGTAGCATTAGAGTAACTGAACTCCTAGGACGTCTGTCAGAAGCAGATATGAAGGCGCTTGTGCACAGCCATATCTGCAAAACACACGTGCTCAAGTCTTGTCTTTTTGTTCTTTCCCTTTCCTCTTCTGTCCTTGTTCCCCCTTCCTAATTAAGTTCAAGCCCTCATGTAGTGCAGCCAAATTCATGTTTAAGCTGCGCCGTAGCACAGGTGTAGGTTTAAAGCGAGCTTTACTTTGGCAGGCTCATCCGTCGTGAGGGACTCTCAAATGTTCTCCCTAAAATTCCCACCTGGTACTGATGGAGGCAGGAGTGCATGAGCAACCTCCAAGAGTTTGCTTTTCAGATGACTTTTGTTGTTCTGCACGGTGTTTCTTTCTTTTTTTGTTGTTTTTTTTAAGCTTTGTTCACTTGCAGATTTTCCTTGAGCATGTTTTCGTTCAGGTAGATGAGGAACGAGGCAAAGGTCTGGCTTTGCTGTTAATGCCTGCCCGGGGGCTGCATAGCCTCTGCAAATGTTGCTGCAGTTTGTACGTGCCAACGTGAGGGGGACGCACTTTGGTACAGGTATTTGCCTCCACATCCCCATTCTCTTCGATGAAATAATACACAACTCGGGGAGAAAGAAACTGTGCTGGAGCATCTATTACACGTGTGGGTTTTCTAGAAAAGCAGCAGTAGCACACCAGGTGTGGTATTAAACCTGGGAGCTACTGTGTGCTGCTCAGCAATAGGACCAAGACAGCTCAACAAGAAATGGTCCCTGCAAGCAGTGGCTCTCAGGGAAGGAAATTACATATTGCTTTCAAACCTCTCCAGCAGTCTCTTTTTTTTTTCAGTGAGTTTTATGGCTGAGCAGAAGGTATTTTAGAAGAACTAACGATAAGAGGGAAATTTATTGAACAGCCTCAGCTGTGGCGTGAGGATAGGAAGGAGAGCCAGGATAATGTGTATGCAGCCGCAAGTCAAAATAAATTATTTGTTTTGGTTTTCCTTTAGAATAACACTGCACGTGCAGCCATATTGAACCTGGCTATTGGAAGTGTGGAGACAGAAATATAAACTAAAACAGTTAAATTGAAAAAAAGCACCCTTTAGGAAAGCGTGCAGAAACGGTGCATGAACTACGGCATGACATTACTGTTCTGGCGATAAGGCTTGTAAATAGGTCTGTAAAGTGGAGGTGGGCGCGTCTCCCTTGTGACCAGCAAATAAAGCAGCTGTAGCCAGGTGTGCTGAGAAGCTGCAGGCGGGTTGCTCTGACCTCAGCGGTAGACCAGGAGTCAGGAGAAGACTCTAAGGTCGTCACAGTAAATGGAGGAAGCATATAATGTAGCCAAAGTACAGCCGTGGATGCCTGTCCTGGCGGGTTGACTCTCCTGCATTTCCTTTGTCCAGGAAAATCGGTTATGGGGGAAACCCAGCTGCGTCTCGGGAAAGCTTTTGAGGCAAGCCTAGGAAAACAGAGCGAGGGGGTGAGCGCACAGCCTGTAAACCCATCAAGCAGGCAGACGGCAGGGAGGGAGCGGGAGTAGCTCAATGAAAGCACAATACTGGCACAAGAGCAAATGGGACTGCCTGCCCAGGAAGCTCCTTAGAATGGGCTGTAGCCCTCTGAGTTCCCATCTTCCAAGCAGCTGCTGTAGTTTCATTAGTAGAGCGTGACTGTCTTCTGGAAGGAGCTGTGGGATACTTTGCCGTGCCTAAGTTGTCTCTACCGGTGTGGTAGGATACTCTTCTATTACTGCTAGCTGCCTTAAAGTTTTAAAGATTGAGCTCGGAAATGTTATTATTATGAAAATGTAATTTTCTTAAAATGGAAGTTTCTTCAACTTGCATTAAGTGATAAGCAGCTCATAGCCTTCAAGTACTCCAAAAGCAGTATGCTATTGTACTTTGAACAATTGTCATGCTTTTTTAACCCTTATACCACGTCAGGGCTTATACTTAACCTGCAGTTGTTCTTCTTGTCAGTGGTTATTGGCATAACCTTTCAAGGCAAGCAGGACGTTTTCAGAGACTTAAACCCCTTTGTAGGGGTAACCCTCTTATTTTAACAAGTGATGGTTGGCAGGATTTGATCAGTTGAGGAATTCTGAGAATAAGTCACCCGAGCGAAGGGTGCTAAAGTCTGGGGAGACAGCACCCACAGTGGAGTGCGAAGCGTGGGTCAAGAGATGTCTCAGTTGACAAGCTCTGCGCTTGGGATGCAGAGCTCACTTGCTCATGGGTCCCTGACGACCTTCTGGGGTGCCATTGGAATGTCGCTGTCTGGTGTGCCGGGGGCTCAAAACCTGCCTGGGGCTTGAAGGGGATAAAAACACGTAGTTTCCCCAAACCACTACTTCTGTTGGCAGGATGGGAGGAGGTGCAGTCAGAGGCTCCTGTGCTTGAAGGGTCCTGGGTCTCCCAAGTCCTGTAGAGGGTTTTCTCCTTCGTTCTTTCTCCTCTGTCTTTTGGCATTTTATACTACGATTTGCAGTGGGTCTGCGGCGACAGGCTGGTAAATTGGAGCCCAGAGCGGGCTGGGCGTTGATGCTGTTGCATGGTGTTTTAGCGTGGGCCCCACAGTAAGGCCACATGTGGGGAGGGTACTAATGTGGCATTATTAACCTCCCCAAGGCACAGCTCTGTGTACGCCGGAGGCCCTGGCAGGCAGCAGCGGGGCTAGGCAAGTGCTGGGCTCGCTTCTTAGGCAGCCTGTTCCTGGGCTGATGTTTGCCAAGACAGAACCTAGGCCATGCCCTTACTGTGTTTTCAGCACCATCATAAGACCTGAACCTGATGAAGGAGTGGCCTTGAGGCAGGATGCCAAGAGGTGGGGGAAGGCAGCTGAGGGATTGCAGAAGTAGCCTGGAGCAGAGATGTGACCAAATGAATGTTACTAGCCTGTAATTTCAGCATAAGCTACCACCTCAGCACAAAACTACCATCACAAGAGTAAAGAAACCCATAGCTATAAATTAGCAGTAACATCATTTAAAGAACTGTCTCTGCTTATTTTTATCTCTGCAATTTGGCTTACTGTAAGGTAACCCTCGATGTACCTCAGCCCTTGAAACACCTTAACCCTTCCAGCAGCAGTCTGAAAAAAAATCAACTGGACCTTTTCTTTTCTCGTAAGACTTGCCTTCTAAATTCATTTACCACCAGTGTAGATGTTTCTGGTCTTCTAGTATCGTTTCCAGTTGCTCTATTTTTGCCACCTAATTTTGGAAACTCAAATGCTCTAGTGCAGGGATGGAAGTTCTGTGGTCCATAAAAAATTAATTAATTTTGTCAAGAAAGATCAGCTCTAGAGGGAGTGCTAATACAATTTAAACTTCACAGGTCACAACCGAAGCTATGTTTCTGTATTATTTCTTCAGTAAGCTTTAGTTTTTCAGTGGTTGGCTGATGCACCTGTCAGCAATGATTCACTTCTGCTACCCAACCATATGTAAACTTTTTTCTTAAATCCCTGCAGACAGTGATGCGCTGTTATTACCTGCAGTCTGACTGTTGCTGGGGAAGGCGTGTGCCACGGGTAGCCCATTTCATTTGACCCATTTCTGGAAGGAGCTGGTATGCAGCTACCTAACGTTATTTACGGTTTGACCAAACTGGCCCCGGATATGATGAAAAGTGTTGCAGCCTAGCTTGTGGTCAAAATTTGCCTGTTAAACCCTGACGATAGCTTAACCTGCTCTCACCCAGACCTTTGTGACTCCCAGCATAAGGAACGAGGAGTTCTTTGAGTATCTGTTAGCGTGTTTGAGTTGGTCCATCTGCAGTAAGCTCAGGCATAGGTGGTGCAGGCAGCTGGGACTCGGCTCGTTCTCAGATGCTCTGGCAGGACCTGTGCTTGACATCGGGACTGCACTTGCTGAAAGTGGAAATCTCAGATAAAACAGTTGTCTTCATATTTTCTTCCTTTTTTTGTGCAACTAATGAAGGAACAGCTCCACAAGCAGTGACTGGTGAAACCGCTGAATTCAGTGCACGTGCAAGCAACACCCCAGTGCGTCCTGTGTCTGCAGGGGGTCAGCAGAGACGCCCACTGGAGAGGGTGGCTCTCAGAGGTCCCTTGATACAAGAAACGATCTGTTGTAATGCAGATTTCTGCTCCTTCCTCAAAGGCGTTACACGCTCAGGAGTTCTTCAGAGGCTTTGCGGTGAGCTGTATTTCAGCTGTCCCTGCAGGATTAAAATACACGCCTTGCCTAACAAGTGGCTGTGCACTGAGAGAGTTATTTTGCAAAGCAATAACGGGCAGCGCTACTCGGGGAAGGGGCGTGGGCTATAAAGTGCGGGCAGGAGAAGCCGTGACAGACCATGCATAGCAATCTCCTTGCTCTTCACAGCTCCTTGAGGAAAATCGTGCTGGCATGCCTGAGGAAGGCAAGACACCCCCCCCTTAGCAAGTGCGAGCTGCAGCCGGGTTAGCAGTGACGGAGGAAATCAAGCAGGTGTGCAAGAGAAAGGAGGGGCCCTGTGTTAATGCTGTGACTAATAACAAAATTGCTGCAGGTTTTCATACTTAAACTGTTTTTCTTCCGACCTGTGATAAGCTGGTTATTCCAACTAAGCTGCTTTTAGCTCCCAGATGTGAAAGAGATGATACATGAGCAAAGCCCCGCTCGCCCCCTAATCAATGCAGAATTAAAGAGTGAGCTACTTGGCATAATCTCACTGTCCCCAGTCATAATGCTGGCTGGGAGGGCTTTGTCAGCCAAGGAGGGAGTTAGGGGAAGGATGTGTGTGTGTGTGTGCGAGACTTGATTACGACAGCTTTGTGCCGGCCATTAAAGCCATATATTGCGATATGCTGTGCTTGCTAGTCTCTTAGGCAGTTTTTCAAAAAACACTTGTAAACTGTTTTTGTCAGTAGCCATCACATGTCTGTCCAGCTCAGTTTCAGAGCCAACACCTTGGGGGTTTTTCGTTGTTTTTTCACTGCACTCTTGTGACTGGGAGGGTCTCTCAGCAGTAGCGTCCCCACAGCCCCCCACCAGGCTGGAAGCGCCTCGCCTTTTGTTCAACATGGCCAATGTTTTACTTTGGCAATTTCTGTCTTTGTCAGCTGTTTCCTAGATCCCTTAACTAGCTTTTCCTTAGTGTTTGGAAGTCTCTTTCTCTCCCCTCCTCTGTTTTTTTGTTGGTAATCAGGGTGTCTACTGTCACAGAGGACTTGGCTTGGAGGATGGCACTTCTGCCTACCACACCATTACATCACGTGCCACCTGATGATGAAGAGTCAGTTCTCAGGTCGTGCTGAGGAACGTGTCTCCAAGCTGAAGGTATAACCGACTGCATATGTTTAAAGTGCGCCAGGCACAGCCTGAACTCTTGGCTAACAAACAAACAGAACTGTGTCTGACCAAGTGTGCCCCATGCTGTGCCTACTGGTGCTCTACAAGCAGGACGGAGCAGGAACTTAGTGAGTTTGTTCTTGAAATACGTATTTCAAAGTAGGAGGATAAAGAACTTCTGGAAAGACAGAGTGAAGTAAATCTATTTATTTCTCATACATTAAATATTTAAACTATAAGAAACAGTACTATTTCTTAAGTTGTGCAAGCACACTTCATACTTCTGCCTCTGGACCAGGACAGCAAAAGTCTAAAGGGAAGCATAATTTTACTTGCACGCTACTCTTGGTGACCATTCCCAGAAGCTTTGCATAACTGATCTACAAAAGCTGTATTTGCTTTTTAAACTAAAATGGTCAGGGAATGCATGTTCCATGCAGTGCATGAGGGATAAAAGTCAGTCTGCACTGTGCTCATCCTGCAGGCTTCCAGTGCGTAGTGGTTTCTTCACAGCAGTGAAGAACTTGTTTTTCTTACACCAAACTGTAGCTTTCCAAGACACGGTTCTCAAGCCAACAGTCAGTTTCAGCTTTATTTATAGAATCAGAAATGATACAAAATTAGAAAAAGGTGTACAAAGCACTGAAACCCCCCCCCCCAACCTCAAACGATTTTAGTTTTGAAAGAAGCATCCTCTAGATAACCTCCAAGGTCATTTACATATTGGAGTAGGAAGTTTTGGATGCATGTAAGTTGGAATCTAATCACTCAGTAGCCTCTCATTTAATGTAATAATGGTAATCAATAAGACTGAAGAAAAGACTCATGACTTTTCACTCCAGTGCTAATTCCACTTAAATACAAAGTTTGAGTTAAGTTTGAGGAAACTCTTGCCCTTAGTTCAGTTCTGCGCCAAAATGGGGGGCAATCTCAGATCCTTTTAGTAAATTCAGGGGATGAGAGTTTTGAAACAGCAAAAGATGGGCTTAGTCGCTGGATGGTTAGAGATCTGAAGCCTCCGTCCTTGTTTCTTCTGGAGCAAATTAAGGGGGAAAAGAAGGCTGCCATAGTTCTAAGCAGCAGAGACATCAGAAATGTAGGCACTAAGCTGAAGCTGATCTTAGGGACAGGGATGAGCCTGATCAGACTTGGCTGAAGCTGTGGGAATGATGGACAGTAGGATGCTAACTGTGCCTCCCAACAGGCCAAAATGGCTGGTGGGGGGCACAGAACAACTTTTGATAAAAGTCCTTCTGCTTCGGGCGCAGGAAGCTGCTCTTGGAAGAAGCCGTCTCCAAGACTGGTGCCCTTTTGCCAGGTCTAGGGAGAACGTCTCACTTTAGAAAGACTAAAGGTCTTCTGGCTGCTCTTCAGCATCAGTTGTTTTAGAAAGAACAGCTTGGGAGGCACCCCTTGTGCAGACAGGAGTAGGGTGTCCCCTTCCCTCAGAAAATAAGCACATGCTGAAGCACGCCCACAGCCCCGACGCTTACAGGTGGGACCTTCCCAGCCCTGGGCATCCCAGTCTTCTAGCAAAAATGCTGCCGTAACAGGTCTGGCTGTGTGCAAAGGACATGGAGCTCTGGCTGATTTGGTGCCACTGTATTGGACCATTCTGGGTTTTTGTAAAGGTCTTAAAATGCTACTCCTAGGGTGTCTTTAATATGGCAGGAGCTGATTGCCTGGAGACCAGACATTGATAAATCTGTTCAGTCTGCTTCTTTCATTCATCCAGACCTGGCTTGTCCTATTTCATAACAGAAAAAGACCAGAGGCAGACTGAACAGTTCCCCTGAAGGTGGGATTCACCCCGTAATAAAGGTAATATTATACACTTTAGCTAAAACACGAGGCAGAGAGCACTTAAAGCCCAAGGAGCTGTATGGTCATATTTGACTAAAAAGAAAAGATGTTCCTTAAGAAAAGACCTGCCTCCCTACCTGCTCTTTTTAAAGAAACAAATAAAACCATTCCTAAGACTGCCAAAAGAAGGGGGGTGTTTTAAAGGTGAAATTGTAAATGAAGACTTTAAAGAGAAAAAGCAGACTTTGCATCAGTAGGTCGAAAAGTAGCTTAAGGCTGAACTGCTGCAGTCACTGAGAACAGCAAAAAAGTTCTAACTTGTATCAGAAAGCAATCAAGAAGAACTGATGAGCATCCTGCCCTTCATGGAGTAATGTAAGTGCAGGGCATAGCCCTGTGTGCCCCTGGACAGAGGCTGGGAGAGATTGGGCTTTTTGAATTGTGCAAGGTAGGACTTTTTTTTTTTTTCTTCAATATCTCAAAATAGGCATTAAAACATTGGAAGAAATAAAAGCAATCTTCAACATACGTAAAATACCTATTCTGAGACGCGTGCTTCCAATGTACATAGAGTCATAGAAATGCTGGTTTTTTTTAAAAAACATAATTCAAATTCAATTTCTCCCCAGCCATAGCCCATCAGTGTTTCTGGTACAATTCTTGCATTCACAATCCAGAATCAATGATGTGAGCTTTGACATTGACCAAATGCTTGTGTCTGGTGCATCCTTCTGCAGCTAGGATATCCAGTGTAGAAAAGCCATCGACCGCTCTTAAAAAGCATCATTCTGCATCATTCCTAATTCACAGCGTACGTTTGCTCCCATTCAATTCCAACGTGAGAATAACAGTACAGGAACCCAAGAACAGTCAGTGTCGCCCATGGCCAGCCTATAAATAGAAAGACAGACAACTTTATTCATAGTAATTAATGACTGCTTCAAGTAGAAATACTCTTGGGATGACCAACTTACAATGCTTCTAATTAATTTTATTAGCACTTCAGTCTCATACATAAGTAGAGCCAACCCACAAAATTTGAAAGGGAAAACCTGGATTGTTTGAGCTTCTGGGATGCCTGACCCTCTGCAGCCCCAGTCTTTTCTGTTTTCAGGGAACTGGATCACGTTTATTCCTGCTCTGCACCTCCAAATGCTACTTGCTGAATTACAGAGGTCTGCTTCAATCCTCTCCTTTGTGGTGGGTTTGTCTATCAAGCAGATCCCCGAATGAACCTCGACGCTTTAAGCTGGCTGCAGCGCTTCCTAGGCACAAAAGGATGCACAGCCAAAATGCAGGTTATTAAAAATCAGGACAAATCTGGTTACCTGTTCTGCTGAAAGAGTCTGGGGAAACCTCTGATGGAGGCTGTTTTGGATACCCTGCAGCTGGGTCTAAAATTGACATACGCACTCTACAGCCCCCTAACATCTCATGGGGTCAGAACGCCGTTGTGCCTGTGCAGGACAGACGGCCCTATTTGCCTCGTGTTCTTGTTGGATTTTTTTTTTTTTAACTAAAAAGACTAACTCCTCTAATACATAAAACTTTTGCTGGGGAAATGACATGTTTATGTTTCGTCGTCATTATTTCAAATTCTGTTTAGTGAAAGTCCCCATCTTTTCACTTGAACTTTACAGCTAAAGCAGTAAGCAGGAGGTCACAAGTCAAAAGGTCTATTGCTTTCCGGTTGGAAAAATCTGTATCTGTAGACTTCTGAATCAGGCAGATGATTTTGCTTTTCTTGGTACTTTTCCTGGCACCTCTGTTCCCTTTCTCCATCCTTCTCCTCCCCTTTGAATGTATGAAAGTCACAGTTTATAGGTTGAAAGCCCCAGCATGAGGCCCCAATGCTCTTCAGTGTGTTTTGTCTGTGGGAAGGGGGCAGGGAGGAAGGTGTTTGAGGGTGTTTTGGTGGCTTTTTTTGTTGTTGACATAAGAATTTTCATTATGTGTATGACTGCTTTTCTGCACGCTGTCCTTGAACTACCAGCAGCTGCTTCTGAAAGCAGGGCGTCAGTGCTCGCTCTCGGGAGAAACTCTGGTCTGAAGGAACCTGCTGGCACAAATGAGATTCTCCATTGGCCTGGAGAAGGGACGGAGAGAAGATGTAACCTCTCCACGACACGATACTCCTAGAAGAGCTCTTTCTGAAGGTATGTTTACAAGGCATTTTGCGGGCCGGCTTTGTCCAGGCTTCACGCCGATGCCAGTCTGGAGACCGTTTAATTGTGCTATCGTACACCTGAGCCTTAGCTTAATACCCTGCCCTCAGCAGGGCTCGCTGCGTTGGGCTCGGCTGGGGACCGCATGCGTTGGGACCCTTCCTCTGTGTTCGAGAGCCCGGGCAGTATAACACTTCACCCTGGAACAGAGAAAGTTAATTTTTTTTCCCCCTTTGAAGAGCTGTGCGTTTGCTTCATGAGTCTCTTAATTGTTTTGGCGTTGTTTTGCAGTGAAATACAGCCTTATAATCTGAATGATTTTCATGGAGATGTTTACAAATATTAACCACTTGTCACCCTAAAGCAAAATCATACTTTTTGTTTGATTATTTGATTCACAAAACAAAATTGCTGAGGTATTTCCAAAGGGATTTTTAACAATAAAATAGTCTTGTTTTTTCTTCAGTGAAATTAGGCTACTGTAGATGAGGTTTCACCTTCAATAGCAAGTTAAAGCCCAGCTGTGCTTTCCTCTCTGATAAAATTGCACACGGAAGTATGTCAATAGATGTAACAAACATATCTCTTCTGGCAGCAATATTGCGGTGGCTGCTTTATACACACAGCCAGAAAGTTAAAAAAGGACTGAGTCTAGATTTGCTTTTTTATTTTTTTAAGGGCACTTTTGGAAATCTTGCTAGATACATACTTTGCATTTTTAAATATTTTAAAGCTCTGGCACACAGAAAATGTGCCAACAGTAGCCTTTAGTCCGACTTGCTTGTTATCTTCAGCCAAGGAATGTATAAGAGGTCTTGTCAGGCTGCGTAGGTATGTGTTGGAAATCTTTCCTAGATGCCTCAGATTTATGGTAAGATTCCTCTGTGCCGCCCATGACATGGGTTCATGGGGCTCTCATGCCGCTATAATCACAGAATGGTAGGGGTTGGAAGGGACCTCTGGACATCATCCAGTCCAACCCCCCTGCTAAAGCAGGTTAGCCTAGAGCAGGTTGCACAGGAATGCA
>VZSC01004278.1:56584-78178 GCA_013398225.1 Steatornis caripensis
CAAGGGCACATTGCTGGCTCATGGTGAGCCTGGTGTCCACCAGCACTCCCAGGTCCTTCTCTGCAGAGCTGCTCTCCAGCAAGTCAACCCCCAGCCTGTACTGGCACATGGGGTTGTTCCTCCCCAGGTGCAAGACCCTACACTTGCCCTTGTTGAACTTCATCAGGTTCCTCTCCACCCAACTCTCCAGCCTGTCCAGGTCACGCTGAATGGCAGCACAGCCTTCCCAGTAGTCAGCCGCCCCCCCCAGCTTTGTATCGTCAGCAAACTTGCTGAGGGTACACTCTGTCCCTTCATCCAAGTCATTGATGACTCTGGATTTAATTGAAGTGAGTGGGGTACAACTAAGCTTTCAACCCCAAAGTAACAGCCTGGATCACAGCTCTCGAAAGACTAGTTATGACCTCACTACCTCAGTTCAAACCATCCAAACCAACATTTAATTATCTATCTATAAGGAAGCCCTTTCCAATTTCCTAATCTCCTACAGTAATAAAAAAAGAATTGCACCAGCAATACCTGGGTGTCACAACGTCATCAAAGCACTAGGAAACAGCCTGTTGTTCACTCCAACCTCTGAGATGCAAGAGAAAGGGACAGTAGCTGCATTTTGCGTTTTCCAAAACTGCCTTAGTAGCTTTGGGACTTGAATGTTTTTCAGAGGTGACTTACTTAGCCACACGGTCCTCAGAAGTCTTCAAGTACTGAGTAGTTTTAAATCAATAGAAGTCAGAAAAAGTCATCTCTTTGAAGAGCTTGACTTAGGAGCGTACATCTCTGATTTGGAAGTACCTAAGTTGCTATGAGACTTAGCACTCAGGAAAATTTATCCTTAAAGGAAAGTCCACATGTGACAAGACACTGAAGCAACTCCCCTGTAAAGTGGAATTAAGAAGACACAACTCTGGGGAAGAGGAGGAACAGGCACCAATTTATCAAGCAGAATAAAAAGCCAAAGTAAACCAGCATTTGAGGCCAAAACCTCTCTCACCTACAATTACTAACATCCTTAAAAGATCAGTAAAACTGCAACATTTTCAGGAAAAATAACACATTCAAAACTAAAGATCAGTTGAAAGAAACCTATTATGTAGCCCAACATTTGAAGCAGAGGACAAACTCTGGATTTTTTAATTTTAATTTCAGGTCTGTTCATCACTTCCCGCTGGACCGCTGCTAACCATAATAGCAAGACATAGAAACACAGAATGGTTTGGGTTGGAAGGGACCTTAAAAGACCATCTAGTTCCAACCCCTCTGCTGGGGCCAGGGACACCTTCCACTAGACCAGGTTACTCAAAGCCCTGTCCAACCTGGCCTTGAGCATGTGCAACAGCATGTATTATAAGCACCGTGCAGTCTGATACCCAATTACTCTTTAGTTATTTGGAAAAGGATGTAATTTCAGCTGTGTTAGCATTCAGCATGTGGGACTGGGTAACTTCAAAGCACATTACAGGTGATCTAACTGGTTCATACAAAATTGTGCTATGCGTTGTGCATCAAGATTTCCAGCTGCTCCGTACACACAGACAGGATACATGCAGCCCAACTTAACGGTGGGTCTGGGTAGCGCTGAAGTATGCAGCATGTGCTGTATTTGCACAGCTGAACAGAAACCTCACACTACCTCCTTTTCACAGATACTATTCTTCTTCCAACAGACCAAGCTCCGTGTTTCAATGAAGGGAGAAATGGAAGGGACCTCTCTCTTTCTCCTGGAGTTCATTCCTCTTCTGAAGGTACCAACGCACAGTATGAAATAAATTACAATTTTCAATTGTTGGTTTAAAAAATTATTTTTGAAGGATGTTCTTGTTCTTATAATACACCTTTAAAAATACAGCATTCATATGATAAGTAGCAAATCACCCTTTATAGAGAGGGGTTTCCTACAAACTCCTTTAAAGTGCCTTTAGATGCTAATTCCTTCCTACCTGCCTCCCTTTACTCATGTGTAACTAACCCAGACAGGAAACTGGGTATTTTCAATTACCATGTGAAGAAAGAGAACCAAGCACAGCTTTCGTTTTCTGTTTTAAATAATTTTACCATTCAGTAAATCATCACTAAACCATGACCATTCACTAAATCATCACTAATTCACTAAACATTTAAGAAATCTCACTGAAACTGGAACCCGTAACAGTAAACGACTCCACTCCCAGGTGTAAGGAAAAGAAAGCAGAAGCAATTATGGAAGTATTAGACGTATTTGGAATTCAGTAAAGTCAGCTTTCATACTTTTATCTCTCTTTCTCTACTCCCTGCCCCCCCCCCACCCCCCTGGCCCCTGCTTCAGTTTCTAATAAAATTCTGTCATTGCCTCAGATTGCTGGACTCACCCTTGGCAAAGGTCTGGAGTGGTTTATTAGTGGCTGGTAGCTTTGCCCTAAGTACTTCTGTGTTACAGCTCATCCTAAGAACAAAATTTACAGATGGAAGATGCAAGCAGAGCTAGTAGGAAGCTGGGAAAAACTCTTATATATTTTTATATATATATATATATATATATATATATATGTTGACTTATACTATCTCTGCAATAAACTTACTGCAGTGTTATGTAGGGCCAAAAAGCTGAGAAGAATAATCATGTAAAATATTAAATGAAGACATGTAATTCCCTTTTTGCACGGCTGCAGCATCTCTGAATTATTTGCTATACACTAGGTACAGCAACATACTAGATTGACAGAAAATGTACTAATGTATCTATGTCACGCAGCTGTACCCCATCCCAATCACATCTGCCCCATCTCCACTTATCGCTGTATACTCTGCTTGAGCTGACTGGCTTTGGCAGTGGTCTAAACCTGATTCAAAGAATATTTCTCCGGTTTATCCTCCCACTGCTCTGCAAGCTCTATACCGCCTAGAGAATTTGACTAGAAATGCAGTTTTTCACCAGTCTGGATTTTCTTGAGCAGTGCTATTAAAGGACTTCTTTTCTGTGTGCATAAAGTGCTGCACAAAAAGCTTTGGTCAGAGGAGCAGTCTTCTCATTATTTAAATTCTTCCTAATCTCCTGATGTTTGTGACCAATTTTTTTTCAGGTTTTTTTTTTTTTAATAATCCACATTTGAGGATAGGCCCTTAAAAATAAAAGCGTGTGCATTACTCGCTGTAGCTGCTCCTCTTAGAATCCAGCAGAATATTTAATACTTGAAATCTTAGCCTTACAGGCTAATTAAGCCTCCCAGTTTCTGGTTTAAAAATGTAAAATGAAGAGTCTACTGATTTTTATTATTCAAGTGCTTTAATTCAACTGTGGTGCTTCTCTAAATTCATGGCTAACTTAGGCATTACTGCCTGCGAACAGCCTGTATCCTTGTGCAGGAGCTTTCACTAATACGCATTTTATTTTTGCATACTTCCAGTTCAGCTACTGATACATGAAGTTCTGCTGCCAACAAACTGGCCTGGAAAAAAGAGCTGATGCAAAGAATCTAACTTTGGTTTAACTGGCTTCTTGGCTGTTCCGTG
The DNA here is from genome assembly GCA_013398225.1 of Steatornis caripensis. Classification (NCBI taxonomy): domain Eukaryota; kingdom Metazoa; phylum Chordata; class Aves; order Caprimulgiformes; family Steatornithidae; genus Steatornis; species Steatornis caripensis. Next base: position 60,071 of record VZSC01004278.1, read on the forward strand.
GGAGCACTCAAACGAGGGATATCAAATCACCTCCAGCCGTTGATTCAGGGATAACTGAGGTAAGGATGGTAAGATGTAGCACACAGAGGATAATGAATTCAGTTGCGAAAGAATACCTCTTAATTACAAGCAAAGCCCTAACATGAGCCATGGTAGGGGTTTTTTTGCTGCGCCTTTCGGCCTCCACATTGCACGCATTGCAAAGGGTAGGCAATAAATTCTGCCAGCAAACGCACAGCCCTCGAAGTCCCAGCTGGGCATCTCCGTCCTCCCACCCCATGTAAAGCAGCACACAGGTTCACACGGTCTGTGTATATCCAAGATGTCACCTTGGCCCATTGTTAGCCCCCAGCAAACAGGTCCCACATCTTTGCCCTCCATCCACTGCGTAGCCTGGGAGCAGAGCAGCAGAGCGGCTCAGCCAAGGCGAACCAGCCTAGGAGACTCCAGGCCGACCTTGCTTATTGCTGTAGATTTCCAGGTGTTGAAGACACTTAAGCTTCAAGTATTCAGAAAAAGTATTACTGTACAATAGGAGGTATTTCAAAGGAAAACCAGGGAAATGCTGTAAGGATAACTCAAAAGTTGTCCCATGCAGCATCCGGAAACAAGACTGAAAAGGACAGAATCCTTTGCTGCCAGGTCTAGACCTGAACCTCAGCCAGGTACACTGGCAGTAACCACAAAAGCTTCCTCTTCAGTAGACATGAAGTAGTTTCCAGCTAAAGGCATTTACAAATGTATAACGTAGTAGTCTACTTATGCGAATTTTAAATTATACCATCCTGCAGAATGCTTACATCTGTGGCTTTCTGAGGAGTACTTATCACTGCTGAGAAAAACTGAAAATGGACAGATAACAGTCCAAGACCATCATCTGCAACACAGGATGACCGCAACTCACTCAGATCAGCATTACCGAGAGCAGAAAGCTGTAGTCTCCTAGCATTTTCATAATGCAAACAGGTTTTATTTAGCAGATGGAGGTCACAAAAGTTGTGGGTTTGCTGTGTTCTTACTGTGTGTAGAACAGCACTTCAGCTAAAATCATTATACTTTTATGCTTTGCGGCATTGAAGAAAGTTGTGTGCTGACAAGGACTTTCTTAAACAAGAAGAAATCAATTCAACCTATGTCAGGGCTAAGGATGTTGAACATACATTCTTCTATCAATTAGATACACTGCAGATAAACAATTTCATGGGTAGAGCTCAAAAGATAGGCTTATCCTATAGCTTTTATAAGGCACCCAATTACATGATGATGCCAAAACTATTTGCATTGCATTAAGTATGTACATGAAAGAAAAAAAAAACCTGCTGTGTTACTTACAAATGCTGGTAAATGCTCTGTGGATGCAGGTATCCATACAGGACATGCCTGCCTGCAGGGATTCTCTGTTTTGTCTTTGGAGCCAGAATCTCATTCGATGCTACCTAACCATGGCGCTAGCAGCTCTCCAGATGCTGTACAATGTAGATCAGAAGCATCATTTCCCCTTTATGTATAACAAGATGTTAGCAGGATGATGCTGGTAACTCCACTCTATATTTCTTGGATATTTCTTTTTTTGTGGTATTACCTGACCATAATTCTTCTTAAGTATTTTTACTTCTAAACATTGTATAAAGAACAAAAGATTCACAGGAGTTATGCCTGCTGCTTCATGTTTTAAAATAAAGCTTCACCCTCTACTAGTTTTTCCAGCAGAGCTGGTCATGAAAACAAGCCTGAGATTTTATGCAGTAATGCTGGTCTCATGCATATCAAGTTGACTCTGGAGTAATTCAACTAAAATCTAAAGAACCATATTTGGGCTACTGCTGAATTTGAATTAACAGTAAGGAAGACTGCTTAAAACTGCCTGGCAGAATCTTTCTGCCACAACCGCTAATAGGAAAAGAAAACCAAACAAACAGCTTTAGTTTTCAGGTTGAGGAGGGAATCTGTAACTCAGAAGCAACCTTCCTTCTCTTCCCAGGTCTTTAGTTGAGAGCTACACATAGCTAATGTGAAATCAAAGCCCGCAGAACAGGAAATCTCAATGGTTGTTCATTTATTTTTAGAACAGAGACGAAAGCTTTCAAAAGCATTATTGTAAATAAAGATGCATTTTCACCCGGAAGCGAGGCAGAAGAGCTACCTCTTCAAAGTGTTACGCAAAGAAAAAATTTTAGAGTAATATATCTGGCGTAGCATGCGCAAGGACAGCACTAGCCTTATTATTAAATGCTTACCCAGGTATTCCCAGCACAACCTCCTTAAATACAGTGCAAACAATTATGGAAAGATAACACTTGCAAAGGTTTTAGGGTGTTTTCCACCTGTAATTACTTGCTGAGAGCATTACAGACGCCAATCAAAACATCAGAGCCACGAGCCTCCTTTCATTACAGTTGCAAGATGAAGCAGGAGAACAAAGAGCTAACTCCCCAGAAGAACATGAACGTCCCAAAGCAGAGCTGAGAACGCTGCTGCTGCCTGGCAGGACCCCGAGGTAAGCATCTGTCTCGTATTGAGCAGAGATAGCCATGTATATATATAGAAAGACATGCTGAGCAGAAGGGTGAATGAACTTCCTCTCTGCTACAGCTTGAATTTCAGGGAGATTTCTGTACCAATCTAATTGGGGTTCTTGGATTTAGGTATGTACGTCAGCCTTTGTGCGTACAACAAAACTCCTTCTGTAGCCCTTCAGTGCCAGGGAGCTCTTGAGAAATCAAGGCTATATGCTCTCAGAAGCAGAGGATTTAAACCAGGGATTCAGACAGGTATCATCAGTCACAAGCAAGCAAACATTTGGGTGAAAAGATGAAGTACTATAATTTATTTCCCCAACCTGATTTCTGGCTAAGGTACCCTGGCATGTTCATGAATATAAGACGCTTAAATGACCATAAAATAATTAGTTTTTAAACGTGAAGAATTGTTTAAGGATGAATTACCTACAGCCCCCTTCCTACCTGCAACACGCTTTTTAATCTACAATTTTTCCTTGTCAACCTCAAAAACACTTATGCTCCCAGACCACTGCAGCAGTTCCACGGCACTGTCTTGTTCCTTCACAGCATCAAGAATAAGATAAAAGCAGACAGTGTGACAAATGTAACAACTATTTACAACCAGCTACGCTAGCAATAAACAAACTGCAACTTCTTACCACAGAGCTCTCATATCTGAAATGCTCTGTGTAATGAAAATTATATTACCTGTTAGAGCATAATGCAGTAAGAGAAGGGCCGAGAGCACATCGGTAATTTACAGAAACGCTGCACTCGGGATAATTGCTGTATCAGTGTAAAGCTAGCACTACAAATGAGGACACTGAACCGAGTTCTCAACAGAAATCCAAACATCTTGAGGGATGGAAGTGCACAGGTAAGGTAACCAGGCAATCTTGCAGTTGCTTACCGAGCTGCAGCAATCGATTCAGGACTAAGGCATTTTTAATGCTGCTGGTCTCAGATTGTACGAGGTTACTTCCCTTCTGCTTATGTCTTCTTTTCACAGCGTCACCAAAGGGCAAAGAAAAGGGCTCATGTGGAGTTAAGGCAGGCAGCCCTGGAAGGACAGTGGTGCCTGAAGGCGGCGGTCAGCCAACAGAAAACATTGACAACAAAATCTCTCCGTCGCACTGGTGGCATACCACACGAAATCGTATCTGTGGGAAAAGGGCCATACGGGGTTCACCCTGGTCGACCGGTTTGTGATATAACAATTGTTTCATTTCTCACCTGCACAAGCGAACCTGAGTCTGCTGCTGCCCATAGAGACACGGCAACTGAACAGGAAGATTATCCGTAAAATAGTTCAATTACAGATAGCTGGTGGGTAAGATTAAATTAATTTCAATTTTTCTTTGAAAAAAGTTTGTATTAGTCCAACATAAAGAGCATTTGAAACAAATATTAAAAACAAAACTTAAAATTACTGAAAGAGATCAATATTTAATTGACTTCAAGGTCAAAATTAGACAATGTACTTGTATATTCTCAGAAAACCCACTCTGAATTTCAAGAGTACATCTAGTGAGTTTGGGGAGGAAATCCCTTATTCCCTGCTTTCTGTGTGAATTGGAAGTGTGCTCTCTGCAACACAGAGCCCAGAGAGTACCTGAAAACACAGGTCTGCCTATGTGAGCTGTGTAAGCGTGGAGTGCATAAACCCTTTACCACCTATGCTGGAAAACACGAATTAGAAATACCCAGGCAGCTACATCAGCGTGCAAAATCTGCCAGCGTTGCCAAGTACAGGGAGCTCGTTTCCTGAGCCCCGCTCCACTTTCCTGGGACGTGGTCTCAGGCCAGTAAGCAGCCACCCCAGGGGAGGAAGTTTGATGAGCACGAATCTGAGCCAGTTACCGACCGGTGTGGTAACTGAGATCAAAACGATTCTGTCAGCCCGAGCCCCTTCATCTGTACCCTGAGGGTAACAACACTTCTTTGCTTGTAGCTGGCTCAGAGGAATGCACGTGGAAAGGTTTACATGTTGTTATAATAGCCTAGCTGCTCCCCTTGCCTTCCTGTTTTAATAAAGCATCCTGAACTGATGCGGAATGGGATTGCTCACAATGTTCCTTTCAGGTAAGATGGCTGCACTGGTGGAGCAAAGCATATACAGGAACAATCCTGTGACTGCAAAAAGATTTTCTAAAAAAACATCTTTTTTTTTTTTTTAATATCTTTAATAGCATATTTGCTTTTCGAGAAGAAAAAACCCCTCACAACCACCACCTCCTTTACATTACATCAAAATATAATCAAGTGAAACAGTATTACTGTGCCTTGCCAGAAAGTTAGTGCCTATATTTAAATTGTCTCATTTAACAAAGTGCAGCTTAGCGCAATGAAATACAATCTTTCCATGTGCTTCCCTGGCCCACTAAAATTAGCAAGGAGCATTAGCTGATGCAGGGCTGCGATACCCTCTGTCCCTCCTGTGCTCTGCTATTCAATGTAATAAAAGCAGTGCTATAAACCTTTAACAAGACCACAGATAGCGCTAATATACACCCCTTGCTCAAAACCGACACACACATACACCTCTCTGGAGGAAACAAGTGACCCATTTATATACATCAGCTCCGTAGCGTCCAACTAGTTTCTTGTCTCCTTGCCCAGGCATGCAATGAAGTGACACTTCAGTGACTCACAGCCCTGATGGTGTTTGCTATCGATGTAAGGCAGGAACAGATTAACTGAAGTCAGCTGTACACCCCCAGACTGAGCAACACAGCGTGAGCCCTGAGGGCAGCGAGGGGTGGATTTGCTCGACTCCCTCACCAGAAGATGGCCGGGCCCTATGTCGGTGTCTGTCGGGGACACGAAGGCACCAGCAGGCTCTCATTGCCCTGACCAGCCTTAGCAGAGGGCTCCACATTGCCCCTGTATTTAACCGTATAAAAGCATAGTGTTTACGCACAGACTGTATGCACACTGCGCCTGGTCGTGACTTGACTTCCCAGCTCCGCCTTGGCCCTGCCTCATCCCCACCGTCTTGCCCGGCCCTAGCTGGCCCCTCGGCCGACCCAGGTTGGCTCCAGTGGGCTGCCTCCGCCCCTTGCCAAGGCATGCTGGCGAGGGCAGGCTCCTGACGGCCTTGCTGCCCCCCTGCTCCCCGTTCCTGGTGGAGCAGCCTCGGCAGCAGAGACTGCGCTTCAGCCCCAGCTACCGTGGGATTTCTCCTAGTGCTAATTTCACATCTCATGAGAGAGAAATATAATGAGAACTAGCTACGAAGCAGTCATTTCCATTTGTAAATGGAATAACACAAAGGGAGAAATGAGAACAAATTTCCATATGTACAGTCCTGCTAAACAATCATCTCTGCAAACCTCTCCACAGTGCACGTTGTGCATGCTGCCTTTCTTCATGGGATCAGCTACCCAACTAGAATAATTAATTTATCTGGGCACCATCACATCAGCTCAGAGGGTCAGAGCTGAATCTGATGTGTTTTATCTGAGATCACAGTTCACGTGCAATGGTGTGACCACACAGATTAGTCAGATTAAATATAATTTTGGGCTAATTAATGAATGCTGCAACTCAAGCAGACCCAGACCGCGTTCAGACATCTTGGTTTACAATCACTACGTGTCCTAACAACACTTTCTCGTACCCCGTTTTTGAAACTAAAACACCAAGGTGGAGAAGTAACCCACCTGAAGAAGACAGCGCTGTGGTTACAGAGAGCCGGCCGGGTTCAGGCAAAGCCGGCGCTGAAGCAGAATGGAGTGCTGGGCTTGCGGAGCAGCACAAAGCCCGGCCGTGTGGGCACGCGAGGTGCAGGATGGAGCGTGCGCTGGGAAGAACAAGACATGAGGAACAGCTCTACAGGTGACAGATCAAAGGTCATGTTTCTCTGTTAGCGACATTCCTCACGTTGCTGTTATGGTCAAAAAAAGATCCAATGGTAACTGGGCTATGCAGCTAGTATTTTAGCGTGGCAGAAGAAATGTGAAAATGGTATACTTTAAAACCTGAGGTGAACAATATATCTTAATAGATATGATCCACTTAGATGGGTGTGGTAATATGGCAGAAGGAAAGCTAGCCATGGAAAACAAGCTACCAAGAAAGGTAGCCATGATTTTGCAGGGGATGCAGTAAAAATGTGCATGGGTTAATCGGACTGGGAGTGGCTTCATTTAAGTTAGGAATGCCAAAGCTAGAGGTTGGCAACCCTTGGTATGTTGGTGAAAGCACATTGCCAAATGAAGATGTCAGGGTGTCTACCATTTCCACTGATTAGCCGGAGAAGATCCAAAAGATTGCCATTTTGGGGGTGAGAGATGGGGAATATGTCTTGCTCTGCTGAAATAGGCTATTTTTCTTCTGAAGGCACTATTACTCCTGATCTTGTCGAGGAGATTAATGCCAATTTCTTTATCAATAATCAGGACACCTACTAAAGAAGACAGAGGGTTCATCTTCTCTTCCTTTTTATTTTCAGTTGTATCTTCTACTGGTTCTACATGAATTACTACTAAAAATCAATTCCTCACGCTGAACTACATATTCTGGATGAAATGGAAGAGCTTCTCAAAAATTTATGCATGGTCACTGATTTTTGCCCAGGAAAATGTAGAATAAGATAATAGCGTCCATCTATTTTATTGGTTCTTTACTCTACTTGGAAATCTTAAAGGCACAATCTGGTTGCCCAGCCATCATATATCGCCTTACTCACTTCTTTCAAAACATCTTCTGAGTGGATACTGGCACACCCAGTATATATTTTGAAAGTCTTGCTTTTCGGATCAAATTTTCTGACACAAGTCCCAGCACTCTTCATGTCCGCTCACACTGTATTCATCACATGGGCCAAGGCTGCTCAGATGACCCCCTATTTCCCCTCTGAAGAATTATTTTGCATTGGGATTTGTCTCAGTGTTCACTTTACTGCAGAGCTGCAAGATAACTACGGATAAAAGACCTTCCTCTGTCCTTCAGTGTTTCAGTGAATACTGGACCCAAGTGAAGAGCTCAGCTGCCGTCAAAGTTTGTCATAACAAAGAAGCCTGATTAAATAAGAGAAATTTACCATTTGGCAGAATCCTCCAGCTGTTCATAAAAGGAAAAGTCAAACACAATACTTAACGTTTTGATCAGAAACCCTGCTTAAGTCTTTGACTTGTATCCTTGATGGCTTTTAAATTGCATTTGAATACATTTCAGTTACCAAGGCAGGAAAATTACCCTGGCAGATGGACCAAGGTCATTACCAATTAACTAACATCTCTACCTTCCCTTTTGCTGAAGCCCCTGTGTCTTCTATGGCTTTAGAATAATAAATTATTTTTTTATTCTTCAAAGACTGATGTAACTTAATTTGTTTTAAATCCTAACCCAAACTGCAACAGATGTTACAGTTATTGGGTGGAATACTTGAGAGGCTGTTGCACATCCCCTTTTTGATTTGCTGCTGGAGGCCTCAAACCACAATAAATAAAGTACAGAGAAGGACAGAAGCAGAAGGGTGACTCAAATGCATTGGCGTCACCCTAGACAAAGACTTTGAAAAAATAAAGATCGAAGGGTTAAAGCGATCAAGTGAATCTCCGGTAAGAAGGAGGAAATGTCAGAGGTAGGCTGAGAACTGAACTCGGGAAACAGTGACAGAGAAAAGATGGGAAGCAAGAGTGAAACTCACAGATCTGAACAAATTAACTCTTCACTAAAAAAGAAGCTGTAAGAGGCTTCCTCAACTCATCAATACTGATCTAACAGTCCAGTTAGAAAATGGGCAAAGAATGGGCACTACATGCTACATTAGGCAACAAATGGTCTTAATCAAGTATGTGATGAGAGAGTAAAACACTCAAGTACTCTTGCTAAACAATACTTGTTTTTTAGAAAAGGAGACAGGAAAAAAGACTCAATAACAATTATTTTTTTCAAATCTTAGGTGGATACTCTTAGTCTTACAAGTAAAAGCAAACAAAGCTCGTATGTCAACATAAACTCCTCCCGCTGCTCATGAGTGCACCTCAGCAGGGACACTAGCTAGCTCAACTTGCCTCGTGCCTTTGGTGTGTACATGCATCCTGCACGTGCAGAACAGTTACCAATGGTCATTTGGCAAAAGACATCCCCAAAATGATCAACTGGTAAAGCGCCGTTACTACTAAGGTGGCCTTTACCTGGTAAAAATGGGTCTAGTCTTTTGAGCCTTCTTTCAGAGCTAATTATGGCAATTTTGTTTCAGAGTGAAGACTTATGTTAGCCTACAGTGAAGAGCTGTAGGCTTGGTACAGGCTGACCAGCAGCTCAATTATAGCTGTAATCCTACTAATGCTGAAAAATTGTATTGTCTTTCCTCTTGGAGATATAAGTGGACTTAATCTTGTATCCCAATCAGGTTTAACAGAACATTAAATACAAGTGCTGTCAGTAGCCAACTTCTTTAATGAAGGCAGCAGTACATAAAGTTGAATTGAATTATTAATGAAATTACTCCTGCAGAACTCACGTGGCGGTAGAGGCATCTCCGTAAAAAGTGTTGAGTAAATGTTAACGTTTTCTAACAAAATAACCACTATCTTTGATAAACGGAGATCTCATCAGACTATACATTAATTTTGAACCATCTATAAATTGTCATGGAAGTAATTTGTGTCATCTTTCAAAACCAGTACAAACCTGGCAAATTGCCACGCGTAATACAGGGTCTGGATGTAATTAACTTCAGTGACTAAAATGCTCATAAAGTGTGTGTCTTTGGCTAAGCATGGCACTGCCGTGGTCTCAGTTACAAGAGAACTGATGGGTCAGCACTTACTGTTGTAACAGAAGTACAGGAAGGTTACTGTAGGCAGACCTTTACGGTTGTTTTATATACCACTGTGCCTTCACTGAAATTAAATTACAGATATTTAAGGTAACACCACAGACAGTGTTAAGATACAGAAAGCGCAAAGTGTAAGCAGGACAAAGAAACCCCAACCGACCCTTATTTTTTCACAATCACGCTGAAGACTCAGCATTTTAAGATGTGACATGTGGGTATGCGGTGGGTTTTCTTGTTCGTTTTTTTACTTCGTTAGCAGCCATGCTCATAGTAGCGCCTGCACACCATGTTATAGCAACAATATCTATTGCATTTGCTCGGGTAATAATTACATTGGGCCAGATTCCCAAAGTGAAACATGGAAGCCTCTGCTAGAGGCTCGCACCGAAGCCGCCCCCGATGCTGGGCTCAGCTCTCTGCCTCCTCTGGAAGGTGCTCTATGGCTCAGTCAGAGAGTTACTACATGACAACCCAGGATTTTCTGTATCCTTGTGGCTTGCACACTCCCCTATAGCAGAATGGCAGAGGGAGGTCCCCTCCCTGCTCCACAGACTACATTTTGTTTCTATCCAGTAACTGTTTAAAGTAAATCTGACCTTCCGGTATGGCCCAACTGGCAGAAACTAAACCAAACACAGCTTACAGATGCTTCCAGCTTGCCTTTAGTGTTCCCTAGGAGGCATCAAAAGCGCAGTCCATGCAGAAGATGTTTCACTACTCTACTTCACCCGGGCAGCGGGCAGTAAAGGCAAGGGCAGATTTTCAGAGGAATTAAAAAACCCACAAATAAAGACGAGGGCATCATAAAGGATGCTTAACCTGTGCATGACAGACACATTCATGGAGACATACAATCTTGGAGGAAGAAAGGGGGACGGGACAGAAAGAGACATTTCCTGTGGACTGTGAAAGCAGCTAAATGCTGACTCTCTCGCCTAGATTCTCCGGTTCTCATCTCTCAACATTTCATCAACAATAACACTACTTTAAAAAGAAGCATGAGATAAAGCTTGTGTGTTTGACTGGAATACAGGAGCCAGCTTCACTGAGAGACAGATAGGCAATGCTTATTGCGATATAAAGAAGACACCTTCCTGCTAGTGAGCACTCATGACTTTTTAAACAAGGACTTTACTTCTCTAAATTTGGCATAGGTCAAACAGATTGAGACATGCCTAATTCATGGCAACCCCTTCTATACACAATACAGTGGATTTTTCATGCGCTGTTATCACCAAAGACATTACTGTCAGCTCAAGAAGCACCGAAACCCATGCACTGAAAGGATCTTCTAACACTACTGTGTTTCTGCTTCATCGTCACTTCTGCCTCTTCCTTCTGTGCTACTGAGCTCTGTTCACAAACCCCAAAGATTGTTGTCTAAGCAGGGCTGTGACAAAGCACATCACAGGGAGGAATGAGTGCTGAACTACTACTGACAGCAGGCATGAGAGCCAAGATCCATTCCCAGTTCTGCTACTGACCTGCCACTTCTCTTTGTGTCTCTGTTTCCCTTTGTTATTTGTAAAGCAACTGGAATCACAAAATTATTCAGATGTTTAGGTCAAAAACACAATACAGCACAACAAAAGGATACACCTGTCTATTGCCATATTTTACTGCTCAGAAACCTGGCAACCTACTGCAACCTTAAAGTCGGCCAAAGCAGATTCAAATGACATTAGGAGAGGAAACCATGCTCTGTCTCTTCAGGAATGGCAATTAGAAACAATGCAGGTTTATAAGGATAGGTGTTTTGGGACATTTTTGAGCAATTCTGTCCAAGATGTTGCCAGTGCAAGACAGGTTTTGCTGCAATAAATACAGTTGCTATGCAATTTGGGTTTTTTTAATGAATAGCATCATGATGTAAAATTTGCATCCTATCAAACAGGTTAGCTCATACAGCGATGTGCATAGAGCTCCAGGACACTGTCACCATCAGTCAACATCAGGCTCAATGGAAAGGATGCCTTAGGAACAACAGCATGATCTTGCTGCTACTAGGAAAGGCCTTTAACCCTGGCTGCTGTGATGGGGTCTGGGATTTTACTGTTCAACATAAAGCACCAAGATGATATCAAATGAACTAGCAAAGCGGTATGTCCCTTACAACTAAACTACACACATCAGGTAACACAACAACAAGGTTCAATCCCTTTTCTACGTAATTTTGCTGGTAGAAGTTACAAGAGTATTCGTGTCATTACATGCTGTTTCAATCCAGGGAAGAGTTTTTTATAAACTGGTACAAAGTGTGGATCTATGTGAGATGTCCCTGTGGTACAGCTTGTGTGTATTCCCGCACTTGCAAAGGTGCCCTCTGCGTAGTTACGGCCCCAAGCGTATGAATTGAGAATACAAACAGCTGGACAGAAATCTCTTCGTGTTTCTTCCCTCTTTGAAAAGTGGTCCTCCAAAGAAATCCCAGAGTAACTCCAGACATTCTTTAGGAAGTCATTAGTCCTTGAGAAATTTGGCATCTAGAAGTTACTCTGCATCCCTCAGGGCTAACCTCTCCTAAATGTGATGGACCAGAGCTTAATTACTGTGGCGCTCACTGTAACTAGAGCTAGCCTCTGTCCCTTACACCAAGAGGGAGTAAGGTAGTAATTTTCCCCCAGGAAGCACAGTTCATTATATGCTGCTGTCAAGTATAAAATAGCTTTTGGCTCCTTTAGATCTTTGTTCCGTTTTGTTTTGCAGCATGACACAGAATAGAAGGCAATGCGCATTGAACTATTTATGTGATAAAAGGCACGACAAGTTGAAGCAGCTCAATAGCTGAAAACAGCCGCTTCCTGCAGAGAATTGATGTGACAAAACTTAAGACTCGTTTTTTTGAGTCAGGCAATAGATCTTCTGCCCAGTACAGAGCAGCAAGTGTATTGAACGCAGGCTGTGTAAAATTCAGCACGCAACTTACCCCAAACTAGGTTTTTGTGCGATGGCCTGACAGCTTGGAGAAGATTTCTTAAGAATACCACCTCGATCGTGTTTTCTAAGGCTATGAAAATCTATGTGAAAGAAACAAGGTCGACTGCAGTAAATGTAAGGTTTAATGTATCTGGGATAAGCTCCTACTAAAATTCTCACAAGATATAATAAGGCTTAGATCTAAGTACTGTGGTCTTTGTAGAAAATGGGTTTATCTGAGAAAAGAAGATCCAGACATTTAAATCTGGTACTGACAAAATCAGTGGGAATTTTGCTGCCACCCTTAAAGGACCTAGGACTGGGTTGCCAGGGCGTTATGCTCCGTGTTGTATGGTGATGACCACTCCCAGCATCTCAGGCAGAATTTAAAAGCACTCAGTAATCTGGGGGACTTGGCTTGAAAGTAGATGAAATACTGATGCCTATCTCACCCTGGAAATACACCATTTACTTGTGATTGTTACCGGGGGACTTCACATCTATGAATACGTGACATGGCAGGGTGAAGCAGAAGAAGGAAGTCCAAATAAAGTAGCAAACCGTAAAAGGAACAAGTTATGGCAGGCACAGGAACAAATGCAGGTTGAACTGTCTATAGAGCAGATACCACAAGAGGAACAACTGTCTGAAAAGCAGACCGTACAGCAAAGCTGTCATGTTGAAATCAATGAGAAAACTCGTGCAAAACAACACAACATCGGAGCGGGGAGAGCAGAAGGGCAAATGCTGCTTTCCATATTGTGCAGACAGAAGTCTGCTATGCTGACTCAGAGCTATGCAATAAATCCATATATACTTGAGCCAAATGCTTATATGTAATGCTTTTACGAACTTGTATATGGTAGGCTTAAGCACCGCAGAAACCCAACCTAGAACTAGATGAGTCTCGAAGCGAGACACTACTTTTGGAGCCTTTTGCACCTACTTCCAAATCAAGTCATAGACAAGTTTGCATCTGTCAAGATGCGGGCACAGCACAGCCTTGTACCATGGGAAAATGGCGCTCCCAAGACCGGACATCACTCACGTTTGGGTTTTTTTCTGCTGCTGAGCTGATGTTTTCATTGGACTGTCATTGAGATAATGCCGAGCCCTCTTCTGGATGGTAACAATCAGCTCAGAGGTATGAAGACTGGATTTTGTTCCCTCCCTGTCCTCTGTCAACATACAGTTAACATGTAAGTGAACTGTAGTTAACACGTAAGTGAACTAAATTTCATCTGCCATTTTATCGCTACACCACTGAAGCCTCATAAGGTCCTTCTGTACCTGTTCATGCTTGCTCCGTGTCTTTTTTACCATTGATACTCAGTATCATCAGCGAAGCTGGCCACCTAGCAGGACAAAGTCAGCGTCACGTTTCCTTTATAGTCCAGTTCAGCTCTTGGGGAAGCCCAGCGGTGCCCACTCTGGGCTGCATCTCTGCCTGGACCAGAGTGCCCAACCAGCAGGCACTAACAAGCAAGGCAGACGGATGCAAAGAAGCCACAGCATATACCAATGTTATGGCTTGCTCTCGCAGTCCTGACACAAACTGTTTCAAGATCAGGCTCCAGACCGATTTACACTGGTGTAAGTCACCCAGTAACAGTTCATATCAAAAAAGCACAACTGCCCTCGTTACCTTGAGCAGGAATTTCTGAACACGAAAAGAGCGACTGGTCAATTCTTGTAAGACAAAAGGCCAAATCCTGACAGACGCAGTTGTTCCTCACCTCTGGGGCATAAACCGCGGTCCTCCCCTGTCCTGGTTTGGGCCAGGACAGAACCGATTTTCTTTTAGTAACTTGGCTTTTTAGTGAAGTCTCTTCTGAGAAGCTGCACTCTCTGAAATGAACTGCATGTTTTTCCAGACAGTAGCTGCTTCTAGCAGTGATAAGGCTTGGTGTTTATAGTTAGTGCTGGAACATCAGAAGCAATGGTATGCAGAAAGGCCCTTGCTTATAGTTATCCCTATGGAGACCAAGGTCGATGCTTGCTTCTGCTAACTTTCTTGTGCGCCGGAACTGAAAGAGCAGAGAAGTCGTCACCCTTGCGACCCTGCGGTGGGGAGGAGTGGGTCGGACAGGTGACCCAAAACTGACCAAAGGGAGTATTCCATCCCATACGCGTCATACTCGGTATAAAGCAGAGGGATCACGAGGGTCTCGCTCTCTTCTTCTATGGCCGGCATCCAAGGAGGACTCTGTCTGATTCTTCTGCCTTCGATCCCGATCCGTGCATTCCTGAATCCAGCTCCTGCCTGCTGCTGCTGAGTACAGTCCGGGACTTTCCTGGGGCGTGCCCCGCAGCGTCCGGGTGACGTATTCGTCATCAGTGGGGGGGAGCTCGATATCGGTTTTGTACATATTTGTATATTTGTATATATTTCATTATTATTATTATTCATTATTATTGTAGTTAGATTAAAGCTGTTTTAACTTTTCTAACCCATAAGTCTCTTTCCCTTTTCTCTCTTCCCCCCCACTTTGGGGAGGGAGGGGGTTAACAAAGAGCGTCTGTGGTTCGCTTAACAGCCAGCCCAGCTTTAAACCGTGACATCCCCATACCTCCCTTTCCCTTCTCCTCAGCTGCACTCAAATGCCTAGCCTCGCCTCTAGCCTTTCCAAGAAAACTGCCAACCTGGTTGTATGTGCTTCAGCCCCATGCTTGGAGATGCCTGAAGTATTCTGGCCAAGTCTTTTCTTCTAGGAATTCCTGAGGGAAATTAGAAATAAAACCTCAAAAAGCCCCAAAAAGCAAAAGAAGAGTTAATGGTCTTGGAGCGAGAAATCTGAGGTGCTCCTAACCCTATTTGTAATACATTAATTCAATTTCTTTCCGTATTAGTATTATACAGCAATGCTAATATTAGTCTTCAGCCTTCTCCTAACTTCACTGTAAGAAAAAACCAAAAGGATGCAGTCCTATTTTACCGTGAATAAGTGCTCAGGGTGCAGATGTACAGAAATACCTAGGCAGAAACTTAAACATATTCGTTTAAAATTACATTGCCTGTTGGTTCTTATTCAGTACCTGTTTTTAACTAGTAGGTGGGAAAACTGCTCATTGTTATCTTGCAGCTCATCCCACTGGAGTAGATTTGAAAGCCACAGTTTCTAAAAGGTCTGGTAACTTTCTTCATATGTTTAAAGAGGAGGCTGTCCCAGGATGCCTAAGCGGAACCTGCCGAGTCAGTGAGATGCATTAGCTTTGCTCCTTGACTTTACTGGCCATTTAGGTACCAGCTCACCTGTACATGGAGTTTTGCTTTACTGAATGTGTTTCTGGCATTTGAGATACTTCCAGTTTGGAAAAAATATCTGAAAGAATACCCCAAGAACCAAAACCTGCAGCCTGCTTGGAACTGCCTTTATAGCTTGTATCAGTCACTGATTAGGAAACCGCAGTGGAGAGGATTGGTCAGCCTTGAAAAAACCACCGCACACAAAACATTCCAAACCCAGATTTCCCTTCATTGTGTACGCAAAACGCACAACTCAGCTAAAAACAACAGAGCATCGCAGATTTAATTCTCCAATGTGGTCTTGGAATTTCCATTAGGACATTTTTTGCCCCTGATCTTTCCAATCTTCTTTCCACTGCAAAAGATCTCTGGAGGTGGCAGGAGCAATCACCGTCAGATTCTCCTAAATGAGCAGCTCCAGGCTTTCTAGGTTTTGCTGAACACAGAAATAAACCAACACAAACAAACAGCCCCAGGAACCCAGACAGAACTAAAAGATGCCTCTTCAGCAAAGAAAAAAGGGCTTTTCAGGAAAGAACACAAGAGTGTAGAAAACAATCTCTGCCTAAGATTGTTTCCCAAAACTTAGCACTGCAGTAATAACGTAACAGTCAAAATGGAAACTGTATTTTCTATTCCTGAGAAAAAGAGGTAATTTCTGTTAGCTTTATATAATATATATATATATATGCAAATATTTATAAATCCTAATATTTATAAATCCTAATATTTATAAATCCAGGTATGCATTAGTTTAGCCCCCACTTTGGACGGACTCTGCAGCCTGGCACACAGCATGCCGGAGCAGAGCAAGGAAGAGGAGTTCTTCCAGTTCCATATTAGGAGGATTTTTCCTCCGTGTGATTTTAGATGGTAAGTCCAGATTGTTCATCAGCCACCCAAGCTGATAGCCACCTTTCCAAAATCCTCTTTAATGCTTAATTCTGCATTTCATAATTTTAAGCCAAGTCCGTGCAGCAGGAGACCATGTGTGAAGAAGATAAAATGGAAAGCTTAACAAAAACCAGCCTCCCCATGTGCATGAGAACTCTTAACCTGAAAGATTCAAAACAATAATGCCTGGCATTTAAATACAGCTCCAAGATCAAAGTGCTTTTCAGATCCCACGTACACCGCAATAAAAGACTCAGGGAATATAAAATGTTCCTCTGTCAGGACAACCGTGTCAGTAATTCCAGTTTAACTACACCATGTCAGGAGACTTCCACCAGCTTCCCTGAGGCTTACTCCTAATCTCACAGGTTTCCCTGTAAAAATCTTTCAGGCTCTGTAACTAATTAAGCAATTGCCGTGTGTAAACGTTAGCACCACAGAGATTTAGACAGAGCATCCAAATGGACAACGAACAAATATAACACAAACATCTGTTGGCAGAAAGCAGCCAGAGACTCTTACTGAAATTTGCCTCCATGACAGATGCGAGGTATCTTAAAGAGGGAGAGAGGAGGTACAGGCACAAGGCATAATGTAGCAGAAGACTTAAATGCAGCAGTGGAAGGAGACACAAAGGAGGAGCAGTTCAGACCTAGGACTGGAGGTGCCGATGGAGCAAAACCAGTGGAAATCCGCATATGCTGGTGTAAATGGTGCGGCACTGGGCAGGGTCAGACTCGGGAGCTGGGGCGCAGCTGGTAAGAGGAAAGACACAGTCCAACACACAAAGTTATTTTTAATAGTTGCATCCATGATTGGATGGAGATTAAGGAATTTATTTCAAATGAATTTTTAGCATGTAAATTACATTTTAATGCATTTTGCTTTTCAAACAAACTTGCTTAAAATTTAATAAGAGCCAATGATGACTTTCCTGAATATCTGATTTTTTTGTAATCTGTTCAAATAATTCATATAAGAAATTGCATTACTGAATCATGCTGTGAAGTTAATAAGTTAAAAGGTGACAATTTTATATGAATGTAGAAATGAAATAAATAAGAGCTGTAGCTGTGGATGTCAATTCAAGTTTTATAAATAATGCAGCAAATAATACTGTGACAGAAGTATCTGAGCGAACTCCTACCCTATTTTAAGTATTTTTCTACCACAAATGCAAGGGTTTTTTTTGTTTTGAGCATAAAATGAGAAAGTTTTGTTCTAACTAGTTTTCAATTTCCATTTTCTTAGGAGATATGCAGGAAGATTTTCTTTAATGAAGCCAAAAGTTAAAAACACAATGTTAATCTAAACCAATATTCTCTGTCTTCCTCTTCTCGCTTACAAATGAAAACTGGCAGAGAGTATAAGAGCCCAGTACTAAGGGACTCAGTATAGGCCAGACTTTCTGAAAGTCTTAGATATCTAAAGGTGCTGACAGGCCCTTTGGTGCCATTGAAAATCCCCCTAAACACCAAGTCTCCTACTGTCATTACATTATTATTCATTTGGGAAGAAAAACATGATTTTTTGTACTAACCATCAGAAATATATTTTTTTCCTTTTTTTTTAGGAAAATAACAAATGCAACAAAAAATTAAGATTGAAAATAATCCCCTCAATTTTCTTCCTCATCTACTGTAAGCATAAACTGGAAAAAAAAAAAAGCTGGAAAAACAACACAGCCGGGCATGTACAGTCCAGGAGGTTCCTGCAGAGCATTGGTGATAACTTCTTAACGCAGGTGGTGGAGGAGCCAA
>VZSC01004278.1:80139-103906 GCA_013398225.1 Steatornis caripensis
TGTGGAGTCTCCTTCTCTGGAGATATTCAAAACCCGCCTGGATGCATTCCTGTGCAACCTGTTCTAGGCAAACCTGCTTTAGCAGGGGGGTTGGACTAGATGATCTCCAGAGGTCCCTTCCAACCCCTACCATTCTATGATTCTATGATTCTATGATAAGGTCAAGCAAGGATGTAGAAACTCTCTGATTTTAATTAATTCAGTTTAGACTGAAGCAGACTTACCTCACTCCCCTTGTTTTCCTATTCTTGTTAAAACCCATGAAAACTTAATGACTATTAGACCTAACAGTACTCTAGAAACATTCACGTTTCAAAGAGATGTCTCTTTGAAGTTCACACTCTTCATCCCAAGGGCGTACCACTCATTGCTAGGACCTGCCTTCGAGGCACCTCTGCCTACCCCCGTCCTTCTCCCTGCTGAGGTCTTCTCCTTCTTGCCAGGGCTGCTGTGTCCAGCACCTCCCCATCTCTGCCTAGGTGATTGCCTGTCCAGTAAACCAAGACTACAGCAGCCCTGTGCTGCCAAGATGCAGCATTTCCTACAACTCTCAATGTTTTTTAATATATATATATATTTATATATATAAAACGACTATCACCATATTGATAAACATTCTTTGGAACCACTGTGATGGCAGAGGTAAGAATAGGAGTCAGCCTGTTCGTACCTCAGCACTTCTGTTTCCAACCAATTTAAAAAAAAAAAGAAAAAAAAAGCTGCAAGACTTTGCTGCCAGCCTGCCTGGCTGGTTTTTAATACCGCTACTCCATCAGGGTTGGAGGGAGACCTATTGCGAATGGCAACAGGTGCCTGAAGGCAGCCTCTTCTGCACCCTGCCTACAGGTACGGCCAACGGGCCAAATCATTGCTATCACAGCAATGCACAGCAACACTAAATCCACTTGAAAACCTAGCCTTTAGCGGTATATCCATCCCTCCTTTTTTTAAAAACCAGGACCTCAGTTCTGTCCTTACTCTACTTTGTATTAAGAAACTCCTCTATCAAACTGGTTCTGTCACAGGCTGTAAACGGCATATAAACTCAGAATCTCTTTGCTTTTATCACTTTTATCACCCGCTCTTCAATTAAATCCATTCATGGTAACAGGACGCACTATACTTTCTGCCAAATTTCATTTTAAGAAGTACTGCAATGAAACCACTGAAAACCAAAGTCAGCATCTATGCATAGAGAAAGGCAACATGTTTTTATTTCTACTGAGGAGCAGTGACTCGTTAGATCAAAGTATCAGGTTATGTTTAGGGAACAGGCATGAACTACAGCATCAGGCAGAAAGCTGTACAACTTAAGTCTGAGAGGAAGCTTGCCAGCACTGAACAGCAGATTTTTATATTCTCCTACAGCATATCTGAAAACAGTAAGTCGATTTCCCAATATTACAGTATTCATATTTGCAGAGTTTTAAAACATGAGAAGCTTCTCATAGAATTAACCCATACTTCCGAAACTTCCTTTTGCCAAGCAAAAGAACCATAAACAAAAATATGAACTGCTACCCTCTCCTCCTCGTATTCTGAAAAGCACTCAAATCCAGAATTTCCTGAATTTTTAATGCATCTTTCTCATTTCTGATTTCAAGAAAGAGTAAGAAACCTCTAAGTGTTGACGCTAAGTAAAATCTCTGTTTGCTTCACACCATCTGGCTTATGACTTACACGTGTCTAGTAGTCTTTCTATCTTCAGTAACCTTTCTATATTCAGGAGCAATGTCCAAGCATTGTTTTAACACTGAAGCTACAAAAAATCAAAAAGCTCATGTCCTCTTTTCCAGTGGCAAAAAGCATCCGTGGTACTCCTGTCGGGCTACAAAGATGCTAAACAATAAAAATCACACAATTTTTAACATCTAGTCTCTGCTCATCACTATATTACCCAGTGGTTTCAGCAGGCAAAATAAAAGATCTCAAAATCCTGAAGATAAGCAAACTCTCACTGCACAGACCTCTCACATGGGGAGACAGTAACATTAAAGTGATATGAGTAATAATGTAACAAAGGAGACTAGAATCTGGTTAAAATATAAATAGCATTCAGACTTCACAACATTTACCTAAGTGCTCGTAACAACAATAAATTGTATAAAACTTCTGCATTTTTTGTGTTATTGCTCAAATTTTCTTACAAAACAGCTGAAGCTTTTTCATAAAATCATTTAAAAGAGAAGTTTTGTTTCAGTGAGGAGGTATAAATATGACAGAACACAACCTGTTTATCCATCTTCTAGGAGGTGATAGGTGACATTTCTTAATTCAGTTATGGAAGAGTATGTAATATTTAGCTTATTTAAAACTCACCATTAGATCTTGATTAAACAGCCCAAGACTTGAAATGTAGCACTCAGACATGAGTAACTTTTAAGAATGTTGCTTTAAAACATTTTTAATCAAACTTAGTGAAGACTATTTTCCTCAAAAATTAGTAGATCTTCACAATCAATGCTTATTGCCTATGTTTGTTTGACCAAATTCATATAATTTAATGTAATCTCTGCATGCAATGCATGAAACTGGCTTGTGAGAAAAGTTCAGCTAGAAAGCTGAATCTCAGCAATACATTTCCAAAATCCCAAGTTCCCGTCAGACAGAAGGTCTGAAGCAAATCTGGAAAATTCTGTTTATAATAAATGGAGGCAACCAATAAACATTACTGCAACTAGTCAATTTTGTGACTGGAATGTCAAACTTAATAGAATACTGGTAGGTAAATTGCCTTACTGAACAGAAATTACGTGGATTTGAAAGGATTATAAAAGGATAAACTATCCCAGTTTTTCTCATTCTCTTAAGCCACGTTTATTAAAATATTTGCTGGAGGCAGTGTTGTCCTGACACTTAATTTTCACAGGCACTTTGCAGCCACATGTAACAGTAGAGCCCTTATCGAGTGGATATTGTTTATATATGGCAGCAAATACAGACAAACAGTATACTTTTTTTTCTCTTTTTCAGATATCAAATCAAGGGGTTACTGCTCTCAAAGCTGATTTTTTTAAAAATACGTTACTACTGCATAGGCATGCAACTCATTTCTGTTCTGTTTTACGAGCAATGTACTGTACTGATTGCTAGTTATTAGGCACTTGCAATGTTAATCTTTTTTTTTTACTTTAGTTCATTTATTTAAACTGAGAGTTTCATTAACACCATTAGAAATGAACTAGTGAAAAAAGGGCAGGAACAGAAGTGAGAGAGGTGCTGATGCTCTGACCTGCAGCACTGCTGCACACAGAACAGAAAACCGGCAATACCTTGTGATGCTACATTGCGTTTCCTCCCTTACACCATTCTCTAGACAGAACTGGATTTCCATCGGATAAAAAAAGAAAACAGAAAAAGAAGCAGCTGGATTAAGATCTTTCTTTTTTCTCTTATGAGCTTGTGTGAAAGCTTGCTACCATCTAGCAGCAATTTTTGTAGGGAATAAGCTAGGGATGCTCTCCAGTTCTTAAAGGAAAAGCCTACCTAGTGTTAATCAGTATTACCTGGAATGAGATCTCATCACATATAACAGCTGAAAGAACAAAAATGAGCTGCTTTCTCGTGAGTGGAGAAAGCCTCCACCAGCTGCATTTGAAACAGGTGAGCAAGTACCTGCACTATTCCACCGCTTGGCTTGACAAACAGCTTTTCCATCTCCAAATCAGATGCTGCATCTAATTTGCCGTAACATCAAATTCATTCAAGTGTGTGCACGCGTATACGTACACCTGCATGTGGAGATTTTCTTTGAAACCCGAACAGCTAGATACACTCTGTTATAAGACAGCATTTAACCATGTTTACTGATTTTAAAAAGTGCCCAGCAATCCAGAAGAGTGAAACAGCCTTAATTTTCCTTCTCTGATAAGGCAAGACACTATAAAGTGAGAACCATAACAAAAATATTTTGTGTATTCACTACTATGTTAAAAAAAATACATGCTCAAACACGCAGCAGCAGGGTGAAGTAGCAGCAGGAGAGACAGGATAAAAAAGCCCCCTCCTTCTCATTTTATGTCTTCTGTTATATTAACCACATTCATTACATATTCAAGGGGATTTTAATGAACGTCAGACCAAGAGAAATAACTTCAATTACTTTAATTAGTTTTCCTTCAAAACTACATATAAAAATGACAAATAGGAATGATGAAACTGTTTTCCATATACTCGCCTCAGTCCTCAATTGAGTGTGGGTTTCTCTCTCCGTTTTCTTTTTCCTTTCACTTTTATTTAATTTTAATTTTTTATTAAATCTGCAGCATGGAACAGATTGTCCCCAAAAGAACTATCATTCCTCTGTGTCACTGTCAGGGATATTGTATTCCGGTAAAACCAACAGATTAATTAGTGAACTGCCAATTCATTCTCTAACTATGGCTCTTTCTCACCCACTGGCAAGTTTATGAATCAGTATATACACATTTACTAGGGAAAACCTGCTTTTAACTGGGACACTTCTTATGATCAAAAACCCCAAGATCAAACCAGCAAGACGATGCTGAAGGCTTTTTTTCCCCCAATGCTTTCCTCTCCACAGGTGTGTATTTTCAGTCTTTTCTGTGATAATTATTTTCATCTTTTTTATGTATAAATACACCAAGTTTTGATTATAATTCAGAGGAAATGGATCTCATTATTAAATAAAAATACACCATGTGGTTTTTTTCAAATGTCCTACTTCTGAATATCCTGTCTAGATGCTTGCAGGAGGAACAGGACAAGGAAACTGTTCGACATCCTTTGCCGAAACATTTTCAGGAGAAAGGTAGCAGTTAATGCAATACTGTCACCTTAACACACCAAAACTGCTTCTGCTGCATAGAAAACAAAAAACAAAAAACTGAAGATTTTAGCTACAGTTTTCAGTGTGCTGCTTTCGGGTGAAGAACAACTGCACTTTGATGCCAGTTAGCACCATGTGCTGATGAGTGTGCTGGTTCCTCAAAGGGGCCCGGAGGGCAGCTGAGGGCTGCAGCAGAGCCAGCAGACTGACTTTGCCCCCTGAAATGCTCACTGGTGCGAGCGATCGCAGCTCCTCTGTTTTGGGACTCGAGCCCGGCCAGCTTCTCAGCACCTCCAAGTTCTTTATTTCTTCAAAAGCCCGACGTCTTCATGAACATTTTGCTTTCCAGCAGGCACAGGTCTGGCTGCAGCCAGCTGTGCTGCCAAGCGCACTGATGGACACACGCTGCTCCCGGCCTCTCCTTGATCTGCTGCAAACATGCCTGCTGCCAGCATAGGCTTACTGACCAGGTCCCTGCTTGTTTTCAGGCATCTTGAAGCCCCCGTTAAACTGACTCTTTGCATTTGGAGGTAGGGACAACAGCTCCCTCTTACTGAGAAGCTTTACGACTTCATATTTTAATTAAGTATTTGTATGCGGACAGCAACAAAAGAACACATCTGTCTGCCAGAAAATTAGCAAAGTGAAGATAACAAGATGTAGAATCGGAGAGAGGGTAATGAGCTTGAGGCCTGCTGAAATCCTTCATCAAATGATCATTTAATGCCTTGAACAGGTAAGAAATCAGCCAGCTACTTAAGCCAGAGCTGGAGGCACACAGTGGAAACACTCACCAGCCATACGCAGCGTTGCAGGACGCCTGCTGAAGATCGTCCATTTGAATTGGGAGTGCCCACTGCCTACCAGGAGGAGGAAAATTCAGGACTGTTACCTCCAGCCTTATGCTATCCCTGAAGTCCAGATAATTCCTACGAACCCGGCTGTCTGCGTCCAGGCCAAAGCATTTGCTGTTGCTGTGAAGGTGGATCCAAGACTCCACACAGTCAGTGCTTGCCAAAGCCCAGAGGATGAAGTGCTGCAACTGTCCCATCTGATTGATCATGCAGCTCTTTCAAAGCTGTTCTTTACTCACTTCTCTTACATCGCAGTCCTAATAGAGAAGCTTTCAGAGTGCTTGCTTCTATCAAGGGTATAAATAAACGTGTCAAGCTTCTAGAAGCAACCTGTTAGCACTGTCCTTGCATTAGCAGACTATCATCAAGAAATGGCCTCAAGCTTTTAAAGATGAACTAAGCAGTGCCTCTTCAAAGAAACAGAGTGTTCAAATGGGAGAATTTAATTCCTGCTTAGTGACGTTCACAACACTGTGTTAAGCATGAATTGAAAAAGGGCTTCAGTTTGCAGCTATGCCATTTCCACTCTATCCCCCAGCAGAAGCTTGGGAATGAGGATTTCTCACAAAGGACTGAAAATCCTTCCAGTCCTTTTACATGGCTCTAGCAGCAAAAAGAAAAGAAGAAGAATAATAAAAGAAGCTTTAGAATAGGCATAGCATCTTGCAGCTTTAATGGGTCTTTTATATTTACAGGCCTTTAGACTCTAGCACTGTATTTTCAGTGGGGACAAGACTTAGGCGGACTTGCCCCCACTAGCTGCAGTGCAGTGACAAAAGCAGAGCAACGAGGCAATGCGCTAACTCCCAGCTTTACCTTGTTTACAGAAAGTGAGGCTGCCTCGCTGCGCGGCATGATTGACGGTATAAGCAATCACCTACGTGCGCACTGAACTGAGCTCTGATGAACAGGTGGGTACCAGCACGCTGGAAACCGCTGATATAGTCCATTATTAAAGTTCAGGCCCAGTGCTGCAATCCCCAAACGTGCAGGTGCGTGCACAATCAACGTGCTTGTCACCTGAAGCTTTTCTCATTCCTGTCTTGAAGTCGCACTTTGATCACCTTAATAGAAGAGCTGACCTTAAGAGAAAACATGAACAGAAACTGCTATGAAAGACAGCCACAGGCACACAAAAGCCTCCTGCAAAGCAGCGTTACTCATAGCCAGCTGCTTATGATGAGCATCAGCACTCTCATCGGCTCGTGAGTCAGCAGCACCTGCTCCCCATCACCTTCCTGGAGGATACGTAACACAGCACCATGCTCAGCAGCCCACTTTAGCATCCAGCCGTCTGCGGTAGGACCTAGCCCGAGGATATGTATTGCATGTCAACCAGAACGCCCTGCTAAATATAAGCATGCCTTCTACCAGTGCCTACGCTATTCATTTTGCGTAAGTTCAGGAGACACTGAACAGTTATCTCATTAGAGCATCATGTCCAAACAGAATCAGGTTTGAGAAGAATTAGTAAAGAAAACTTGGAGGATCCTTTAGGAATTTTTAGTTTTTAAGGATTCGGTAGCTAATACTTTATCTCTGTGTAGTCCTGAACCATTGTTTCAGTCTAAGTGCATCTCTGCAAAGGTGCATACTCAGAAACCACATATGACTCTACTATTCAACCCAAAAGTTTCTCCTATTTCAATTGTAAGATGATGCGATGCTATTGTACCTGGTGTTCACAGCTGAAGCAAATGGAAATAATTTAAGAACCCCATGTGAGATTTCCAAGCAATAATAATTCCTGTGCATATTACAGTTCTCAAGGAGTGCTCTATTCCATACATCAACGGCTGCAATACCTACAGCTGTGAAAAGTCTTGACAGATAATAGGTTTACGGTACTTTCTGACTACCTCCACGGTCAGTAATTTATCATCCATCCAGTAAAGTTATGATAAACCTAATGTGCTGTTGCTTATTAATTATCAGCTCAACAAGCCATTTAAGCAGGGAAGAAATGCATAGCAAGCTGCTTCCTGCCATCCCGCTTATTTGCTGTAACAAATGGTTGCAGATTTTACAACACACCACACTGAGCAAACCGGGCAGGATTCCTGAATGCAGCATTGTTCGAAACATGTCCCTGCACCTAACTTATGCCTATTTGTTCTGGCACTGAAAAGTCTTCCTTCCTTCATCACAGGAAGTAGGATGGTCTAAGGAGGTCGTTTTAGGTGACTGAAAGAAACCCTCCCAACCCTGTGCGACCCTCCCAAAATTAATTCTCTGTCTGTAGCGTACCAACAAAGCCTGAGCTGAGCCCCCAGACTCAAACATAAGTAAGTTTGCTTTTTAATGCGAACTGACTCCCCTGGATATCGCTGTATTTCATAGTGGAGATACTGATCTTGAATTGTTTTAAACTGACTTCATGTTTGCTGATTTTGGAGACTATCGTTTTAGGTGGAGTCCTGACATCACTGAAAACAGCGGAAACTTCTCTCATTCCTATCATTCAACCTTGTAATCTTAGGCACAGTAGCACAAACTAGGTAACTACCTACCCTGACCTGTGGGCAGTCAGATACTTCTGTATCCAGTTTGACCTAGACTACACCTGCACAACTTTAAAGATAAACTGAGCTCAAATAAGTACTGCCCTCTTAGCTTTGTTTGTTTCAAAGTTGCCCTCCAGAACTGGAGTACTGCAAAGAGGAAAACGAGACCAGGCAAAGCACATCCTTTTCCTGGCTCTGAAGCAGCCACAGCAAGGAGCAGAAACCTTCTGACACCTCATTGTTTCCTCTTCTGTGAAATTAAAACCAAAAATTATCTGTTTCACCAGACATTGTAAGAATTTCTACACCAGCTAGAATTTTTGTGTTCTTGGTGTAGAGAGTGGATGGAAATGTAGATACAATATCCCGCTACGGTCAGTCACATATGCTGTGGTCCATACACAGATTGCTGGTCCTGGAAGACTTCCCAAGTTACCATTGCTCCTACTCACTTCGACAGCTCTAATTTGGTTTTTGTTCTGGAGTTCTCTTTCTAGAGGAAAGAATGGCAATGATCACAAAATATTGATAACGTGCATAATAAAAAGCAGACCTCGCTATCACTCTTGTTTGTACAGCAGTATATTGGCATTTTGATTTGCCTTGTTTGCAACACCAGTTTGTAGATCAGCCCTAGAAGTCTCCTTTTCTATTCAAAGGTTGAGTGTGTGGTGCCCGGCATGCAACGGCTCCCTCCCTGTTCCAGCGAGGGCTTCCCAGCGTCTCATTTCTAGGGATTAGAGAACTTCTGTTCTGCAGCATAGAGAACTCCTTGGATACCAGTAGGAATTAGAGAAAATTAAAATTGTGCCTATTCTTTCCCTCTGCCTCACTAAGTGCAATGGGATTTAAATACTGGGAACCACACGCTAAAGACAACAGAACAGAGGTTTTCCTAGTCTCTAAGAAACCATTCTTTCACAGATGTGGTCTTTATTTGACAAGCTCTCAACTGTGCATCAGATCAAGCAAAGCAGACCAGAGTTGATTTCCAATTAAACTCAACAGCTTTTCTTGATTCATGTAGGACTTGACTCCAAGCATAAGACATCTGGCACAAGCTTTGGATGATAGGATGTAATGTTTACTTATTTCTTCCCTTTGAATACTCACCGATACACGCACATGGAAGTGGCATGAGACAATTTTGTTAAAACCCCATTTATTTATTTAGCGCATTCACTTCCCACCATTCATTATTGCTGCTTAAAGTACTTCGTCTCAGGGAGAACCTTATCAGAACCCAATGATATGGTATGGTCACATTTGCTGCTCTGTGCACCGACTACTTTGACAAAAGAGCAGAATCATCACAAGATATAAAAAGCACAAGTTCAGAAGGTGAGTTTTATTATGCATGTATGAGAACCTGTTTTTTGTTTATACTCACCCTATACAGACTATTTTGCTCAGAATGACTGTGCCTTGTGCCATTAACTGTATCAAGCATTTTCTTATAACATAGCTAAGCAACCAAAGCCAAGGGATGAACGCAGGGTAGTCTCCATCTTACATGTGACAATGAGAAAACAACCCTGCCCCTAATGATCTGCATGAGCCTATTTTCTATCACTTGTCTATATAGTTCCCTATAGTTTAGGCATATAACAAGGTCTCACCAGAATCAACAGCTTACATGATCAGCAAAAGCTTTTGTGCTGTACTGTGTGTGTACCGCTTTAACTGCAAAATTCAAACTGGGGTAAAAGGATGGCGCATTAGACCAGAATCAAAGAATCTGATTTCCATTTGCGGCTTTGCTACAGTCTTGACAGGCAACACAAGACAAATCATCCACCTCTGTGTGAAGTCTACTGAAAGCAGGAGTTCTCCGCAGGAGTGGAGAAAAACAGAAAGTTCATGTAAGTAACATCTGGAAAATACGGGAAGCTAATGGGCTAAAGGATCTCAGCCTTTCAAATAAATAAAGGTGACGGCCAGAGCCCACCTTCATTAAATATTTTTTCTCTTCTTGTGAAATGACCAGGCTGAAAATCCTGAAACATTTTTGGCAGAGCAAAATTTGCAGGACATATTTGTTGTTAAAAAAACCCAAACCAAACCAAACCAAAGAAATCCTACCGCTCTTAAAATAGCACTAGAATTAACTAAAAATTACGTACTTACGAAAGACGGAACTTAACACTGGCACATAGAAAGGAATACATTTCCTCTACAGCCCCTGCAAGTCCATTTGAGTACTCCTGACATGATTACTTGCACCTACAAACTTTGTATGGTCATGCTATGGAACCAAAATACCTATGTTGGGAAAATTATATATTTTTTTTTAAAGGCCCCAGATCCTGGAGTAGCATAAAAATTTCAGATTTTCATTGAGACTAGAGTTTGTATTCAGCCTTCATATTGGTAGAAAGCTACCCGAAACACAGCTGGACTGCAGCCAAAAGCAATCAAAACTATGGTAGAAAATGCAAATGAAGCTAAAGCTCTAAAATTATTTTTACGGCATTAACACATCTTTTGTGATCAGACTTCTGCTATTTTGCTATTCACATTTGGCAACTCTGAGGAGGAGAGCCAAGTGACACCAGTTCACAGTCCACTGTAAAATGAGACTGTCTTAATCTGTGGCCAAAATGGTTCTTTCGTGAAATTTTCGCTCTAACATTTAATAGTGCTTGCTCAGGTAAGGAGGGGAAGGTAGAACGGGACTGCCTCAGCCATTTGAAATAATCCCTGCAAGTTCAGTCTTCATTTTGAATCACTACCCTGAAAATTCAAGGTAGCTACTTTGGAAAGTAACAAAAAAGGAGAAGCTGTTCTTCAGGAAAACCAGGCTAGCACATTTAGCAGGCAAAACACTTAACAATAACAGAGGAAGGAGAATTGTATAATTTTGTTTTACATCACATCACGTTTCTAGTTGAATTTATAATTGGCTATGATTTATTCAAATTTGGCCTTTACTGGATTTAATAAACTATGATGTTCCCTACTGCCCTTTAACAAAGCTGCATGGCAACAAGAAGTAATGGAGTTAATGAGAGACATCATGAAAATAGTACTAGACAAGCTGATAAACTGATCTGTACATCACGGATACAGCTATTTCTTCCCCACAGCCTGATTTTGCTCTAATTAGAGAACTGGGAAATGTGCTGAATGTTATTGGAAAGCCATTGTCAAATACTATACAACAAGATACGAAGTTTGGCTCCCTAAAGCAGTTCGCATCCAAAAATCAAACGCTAGGGAAGTGAGGGTTTCAGCAGGGTCGACTGCTACACCTGAGCTGGCAGAGAAGTGCTAGGACGGCAGTCACTGCTTCCTAAACTGCTGTTCTGCTAAGTGGCATGGCCACCTGCCCATCGCTGCCTGCCAAGTGTATGCCGCTACTAATTATAACTAGTTCAAATACGGACGAGTAAAGAGAAGCAGGGAGCCCATTATTAGAGAGAAATACTACAAAGCACGGCCTTATTTTACCTACGTGAAAGACAGATTTTTGTCACTTGATAGCAGCATGAGCAGAATCCCACTAATTTCCACATAGCAAATCCAGTGGCTCTCAGTAACAAAACTCCTGTGGCTCCTGCTCTTTCTCTCAGAATAGATTTATTACTTAGGTGTGAGTCTCCTATTCCTCGCTTTTGTATCAGCGGTATAATTTGTGTTCAATATCCTGAATATTGGGTGGCCTTGTTCTGTTTCCCCCAGTAACTTGCTGAATTCTGTAATAAATGAGTAACTCTTCGCACCCTGAGTTTTACGGACCTAACTCTTCCACCTCGGTGCCAGCCACTAAGACACGCACCAGTGTTTCCAGGTATTCAGTTTCTCCTCGTCTGTAGCTTCTGCAGTTTGAGTCTCATTTGAGGTTGACAGGGCCAGTCCCCTGTCTAGTAGGGACAAAGGAAGACACCCAAATGTGCTGCGTGCACATTGTCAATACATCTTTTTGTTTGCTTCTCTACAAAGAAGGAACAATTTCTACAAGTCTCATTTCCTTCACCAGACTCAGAACTATGGAATAGCCCTTACAACCTTGCAATTGTGCCTTGTGGGCACAATCGAGACAGGGACAAAGACCTTCTCGAAGAAATGTTTCCGGGGCGATACCATGCACTACAATCCTGCAGCACAGTGATCATCCATTCTGCTGACTACGCACAGAAGCACAGCATTCCCACCAATTACTTACAAGAGTACAGACATACAGTTTTGAGACACTCGGTATCACTGCTTTTCCTCAGCTCCTTTCTTTATAGGACACCAGGGCCACTTTCCTGCTCTGCACCTTCCACTATGCCACCATTTCTCTCCTTGTCTTTGACTTGATACGACCATCAGGAGCTGGCACTGTCTGTCGTAACACGACCTGCGTTTAGCTCATCCCCTCATCTCTCACAACTTCTTACAACTACTTCAGCCCTTACAGCAAGTCTGCACAAGCCCAGGATGCAACCCAAGGTGTACAAATCGGGTTTGTGTGGCAAGGTTTTGGTAGCATGGGGACTACAGGGGTGGCTTCTGTGAGAAGCTGCTAGAAGCTTCCCCCGTGTCTGACAGAGCCAATGCCAGCCGGCTCCAAGACGGACCCACCGCTGGCCAAGGCTGAGCCCATCAGCCATGGTGGTAGCACTTCTGAGATAACATATTAAATAGGGGGAAAAAAGCCCCTGCACAACAGCAACTGCTGCCAGAGACAGGAGTGAGAAGATGTGAGAGAAAGAACCCTGCAGCCACCCAGGTCGGTGAAGAAGGAGGGGGAGGAAGCGCTCCAGGCACCAAAGCAGAGATTCCCCTGCAGCCCATGGTGGTCCACAGTGGAGCAGATCTCCACCTGCAGCCCATGGAGGACCCCATGCCGGAGCAGATGGGTACCTGAAGGAGGCTGTGACCCCATGGGAAGCCCATGCTGGAGCAGGCTCCTGGCAGGAGCTGCAGCCCTGTGGAGAAAGGAGCCCATGCTGGAGCAGGTTTGCTGGCAGGGCTTGTGACCCCATGGGGAACCCACGCTGGAGCAGTCTGTTCCTGAAGGACTGCGCCCCGTGGGAGGGACCCATGCTGGAGCAGCTCGTGAAGAACTGCAGCCCGTGGGAAGGACTCACGTCAGGGAAGTTCATGGAGGACTGTCTGCCGTGGGAGGGACCCAACGCTGGAGCAGGGGCAGAGTGTGAGGAGCCCTTCCCTGACAAGGAAGGAGAGGCAGAGACAACACGTGATGGACTGACCACAGCCCCCATTCCCCGTCCCCCTGCACTGCTGGTGGTGGGGAGGAGGGAGAGAATTCGGGAGTGAAGTTGAGCCCAGGAAGAAGGGAGGGGTGGGGGGAAGGTGTTTTAAGATTTGGGTTTATTTCTCATTATCCTACTCTGACTTGGTTGGTAATAAATTAAACTAACTTCCCTAAGTCAAGTCTGTTTTGCCCGTGACGGCAATTGGTGAGCGATCTCTCCCCGTCCTTGTCTTGACCCATGAGCCTTTTATTATATTTTCTCTCCCCTGTCCAGCTGAGGAGGGGAGTGATAGAGCAGCTTTGGTGGGCACCTGGTGTCCAGCCAGGACCGGCCCACCACAGCGTACAGCTTGTTTTCTTCCCTAGAACCCTGTCTGTGCAACAAGCCCCAGGAATACGCACCAACCCCATCAATACCCATCAATGAAATGGGCCATTTCATTAGCAGCAGAGCTCTGGGCAGCCTCTCTCACTGCAAGCTGGCTGGATGCCACCACGAGCTGCAATCAGTTTCATCCCCTGTAACTTGACGCATCACTGGCTGACGACAGATAAAAAAGGCAAGTGGACTGTGTTCATTCCATCACTGATTTTACTGTTAAAAAAAGGCAACTTGGGAAATAAAACACTTCCTCAATTTCTCCCTTTAATACGTGAAATTCAAGTCAAAAGCTAGAATGTTTTCCAGTATACAAAGCCATATAACTCACAACAAAGATGACAAGCACTGCTGACGATTGAACTCTGGCAACTTTCAGCATCACTGTATTGGCTTTGGACCTGACACTGACTCAGCCCATCCCATGGCTGAAGCTGCAGCCAGTAAAACCAGGAGCTGAACACGCTATGCCTCTCTGTTTCCATCTTTCTAAGTACCCAGTTCAGGAGCCAAAGCCATAACTCATTTAAGGTCTGCTGCTGAGCTGCCATTTAGATGACTGCTCCAAGCAAACAGTATCAGATAATGAAAAACTTGGGGCGGAGAGGGGAGAAAGTGATTTATAAAACTAAGTTAACGCGCAAAAATGAAGCTCAGCAATTAAACTTTAAAGATGCTGCCATTGATCAGAATCAATCAGTAGCAGTCAGAAGAGTGAATAAACACTTTTTCATATCAGGCTAATTGGAGGTGACAAAGAGGAGAAACCTGCTTTGGAAAGGACTTCTGGAACAGGTCACTCTTGACAGCCATAAGAGAAAGCCTACAGAGGCATCAGCACAGCACTTTGCTGCGTGGCAAAGGCATGCTCAGCAATACAAACCTCACAGGTAGTTCTCTGCTCCAAAGACCCTTCAGTCTCTGTAGACCCCCACAACCTGCACCCAGTTATGTGCTCGATGCTGTTTCAGTACTATCCCGAAGTTGGGAGGCCTGAGGTCTGTGTGACGATTACTGTTAGCAAGCAGCCATTTCAGTGGACTGCTGGGGATTTTGCTTTTCTACAGAAGCAAACCCATGTCCTTCCATGCTTGAAAAGAGACGTAATTGTAGAACAACAACTAAGGGTACAAATGAAAGTGGGCTGGTGCATGGCTAATGCTGAGGACGGTTAAAAAAACTAGCTGAGAAGGAATCAGGAAAAAGGTAGCAAAAAAGAAATAAAGAAGGGAGAGGAGCAAAGACCTGCAGGATAAGCTGATAAGGACATAGCAAAACAGAAATTCTGGGGACGGGGTACGAGAAGATAGTATGTGCGAAGGGAAAAGGAAAATGAGAATGGAAATAGAAAAGGAGACAAAAAATACAAGTGAAATAAAACCCCCAAAGAGTAGATATTTGGGGCAAAATAAAGAGGAACATTGAATTGCATGTCAGCAACCTTACATTGCACTCATCTTTGAAATACCTCAAATAGTAAGAGTTTCAGCCTGGATGCCTCTGCATCTTGTTTGCACTGTTTTGTTGCATATGTTAAGACAAAGCTAATGCTCTCTGTATCGTTCCCATTTGAAACTAGAAGCAACTTTTTAAAATGTTGAAGACAGATAAGCGTTTTATCTGCCATACTCAGCTGCAAGCCTCACCAAAGAACGACCACGTTTCACTGTTACAGCAGCTCAAGTAAATCTAAAAGCTAAACTGAAATACCAGAAAGCAAAAATCTATCACAGTATCAGAAAGCCTGAAAACATGAGTATGAGAAGCAAGTTGGAGCTTTTCCAATCTGCTCCAGACTGCTGACTCTTCCAGACTTACAGAGTGGTTCTGCAAGAACAGTTTTTCACCTGTGATTCATTTTGAACAATAGGTCTGATCCTGACTAAGTGTTGCTTATCTAGTTTGAGCTGTATGTTCCTGACACAGTATGTTACGGAGACTTTAAAATATAACAATAAAAACATTGAAAAGATACACTTTGGAAGTGAATCCTCTGATTGCCTCTGCTTACAGCACTTTGATTTGCATCACAGAGCGACATGATCTGCCTGAACTGGATTCCTCTCTGCTGAAATTAAAACCTTAAAATGTTATCCAACAAACCCAGTCTGAAGTAACCTCTTCATGAAGCACACCGTGCATGGATGTGTGGATGTAGGATAGGACTACAGACTAATTTAGGTCAGAAGGGACCTCTAGAGGTCATCTGCTCCAGATGCCAGCAGCACCAGCTTAGGTTGCTCAGGGCTTTGTTCAACCAAGTTCCACAACCTCTCTGGCCAATCTCTTCCATTGTTTAAATATCCTAATTCTGAAACCTTTTACTATAATAATTTAATTGGATATTCCTTTGTTGCAACTTATGACTGCTGCCTCTCGTCCTGTTACTACTCAACTCAAAGACGACTCTGTTCCTGTCTCTTCCACACCCTCCTCCCTTAGATAGCTGAAGGGAGCAGAAAGATTCCCTTCAGCCTTCCCTCCTTAAGACTGAAATTTTTGATGTGCACCTAAGTTACAGTATCCACTCCGAGACCGTGACACCATCTTAACATTTTTGGTTTTCTTGTCAAAAGCATTTTCTAATCAGCAGACCCTCAGTGTTGACTGCTGCTTGTATGGATCCGCTCCTGACGCACAAAGCTACTTGCTGATGCAGACACAGCCATACCCTGCCAGTTTGCGTACAGAGAGCGCAAGGACAGCATGCCCAGGGGCACTGCAGCGCACTTAAACAGGCATTTTTCTGGCTCGGCTATAAGCTGTAAGAAGCTTAATTACATTAGCCCAAATAAGTCATTCCACAAAGGCTTTCCAGCAGACGGCTGAATACACACCCTAGAATACAAACTTGTCCCTTCAGTATTGGCTCTGGATGGGAATTAAGGAGAATTAAAAGTATTTCAGCTCTTAGAAATGTCAGTCTGAAACGGCAGTTGTCTAGATGGCCGGTGGGATTTTGCCACCATCACAATTTCATGGTCATCCTCAACCTCAACACTAATACAAAACTAATGTGATGGAGTTCTGAGTCATCGCTACTTTTTTATGTTTAGAATCTCAGTTGCTTCCAGCAGCAACTAATTGTTTATTAATTCCACCACATAAGATGCCGTAAGGGATTTACAGTAATTAATAGAAGCTAATCTGCTTTCTGCCCTGAACTGTCACTCCTGCACATGAACTAATGAAGCAGTGACTGACCCTCAAGCTCCAGAGCTGCGAATACGAAGCTGAGCTCTGTGATACCTTTTCCCCAGTACTCTGGAAGGGTATCGGCTTTGTGCAAAACGGTAATATTAAACAATTCTTTCCCTTTTTTTAAAGCGACCAAGACAGGACAATTGCATCCATTAACTCTCCACCCGTCACCTTCCTGTCATCTTTCAATGTGTTTCTGTCACTCTTTGTGGAAGGCAAGATGTGTAAATGCAGCTCACAATCATGGACCCTGGTGACTATTTATAAACGTAATCCACTCCATTGCTAATCCCTTACAACGCCTGTTCTGGATTTATTTACCTTTGCAGTAAAGCTAAGAGATTCACAGAATCGGCTGCACTTGCAGGGCATTCTTTACCCTGTACTAATAAACATCGCAAGCAGAGAGCTGTGTGGGGAAAAACCCTTGAAAATCAGAAAGCCTGAATTTGCTCAACTTCATGTTTTAGGTGTGCAGACAACATACATCCCACCATTCATCAGATACTGCATCACTTCGATGCACTCATTACTAGTAAGGGAGGAAACAGCAAAAAAGAAGCCCTCCTTTCTCTGCTTGACCCAGCCTGTCATTCAAGAGACACATCCTTGCTAACATACCCGAATGCTTCTCCATTGGCACTAGCCGAGAGTTTCCAAAGAGCTAGATGATACACTTGCTAGAGTGCCAAGTGAGTTGATCCCCCTTACAAATCACAAACCAATTTTTCTTAAATGATGAAAAGGTGACTGCGGAGCTGTTAGGCTCATTTTAATGGAGAGCAGCTGTAAATGTTGGCATGTATAATTAGTAAAATAACGCCGCAAATATTTAGATAACAAAAGCTGCAAACAACCTCTCTGATGACAAAGGTAAGAGTGATAAGCAGCCATGATTTAATACAAACGAATTATGTCCGATAAACCTATTCTCTTTCTGGATAAAGAACATAGGAAATGTACTAAATCTGGTCATGAGCAAAATATAGTGGGATGGAGTGCAGCTGCAGAAATGTCAAACTATCCTCACAAGGTTATACTTGACATTCTGGGAGAAATGCAAACAACTGAAACTTGGAAGAAGAATTCCTAAATGTCCTTAAAGAACTATAATTAGTTATTGTCGGTCAAAACTATATCAAATAGCATGACTGGGATGAGAGCAAAAGGAAAGCGGATTTTGCCTCTTAAAATTTGCCATTTAGTAAAAGAAATAAGTGACAAGCACTCCAAAATTCAGATATTAATACAGTATTTTGTAGCAATAGTAATGTGGTAATGATCATACTGGTATGCAAAGCTGTACAAATGATTTTTGCTTCTTCTTTTAAGCTATGGAATTAAATCTTATTCTTCAATGCAAATTCTACTTCAGCTTGAATTGATCTATGCATTTTAACTTGAATCACCAGGAAAAAAATACAGATTTTTTACGTAATAACTTTTAAAAATGGTCTAAAACTAACAGTTGGCCGCTTTAAAAGCAAAAAAAAAGAAAAGAAAAGAAAAAACCCAACAAAAATCCCCAACAGAACAACCACAGAATATTATTTTTGCTATGAGCCTTCTGCCTTTTTTGTTTTTTGCAGCAACACGCACTGAATTGCAAATACGAAGACACAGTGAAAGCATGGCCTCAGTGAATGACTTCCACATATGCTCTCTTGTGTACAGTCATTTGCTTAACACACATCTAGCATAATGACAAAAAAAGCATTTTACCATTCCCAGCAAGTTTTTCTTTCTGCAATACAAGGAAGGACAGTACCTTAAGTTCAAACCACAACTAGTGGGGAGCAGTTTAAATGCCTTAAGGTTCTTCTGTCACCTGTCTACATTACTGACAGATGTGCCACAGATAAACAGAAACTATTTAAAAAAACCCCAAACCCTTTGCAATTATTTTCACAGTCTGAAAAGAACTACTGTACGCTTGCAAGTTTAGGAGGGAAAAAAGAAAACGAAACAAACCTGCGTTACCATGGGCACCTATTCGTGGTGTAGCTACAGGGCTTCTTCAACATTGCTCCAAAAGTCAGGACAGAGCTTTGTTTTACAAGAAAAATGTACTTGCCATCTGTCTGAAGTGACAAAGATTACAATATTTCTAATGAAATATATTTTAAACTACATGGTTTTTAGCAGAAAGGACTCACTCAGGTCCCCACAAATTCCGCCCTCACCTCCCCCTCACTGACATCTAGCATGGTGGAGCTATCACTTGCCATAATCCAGGTTGCTGAGGACATATCAGTTCTGTGTGTCCTTCAGTGTTACGGGATACAAAGCTCCTGGCTGGGATAAAAGACTCCACATCACATCTCCAGCAAACTGCTTTTTCATCCTTTTTCAAAGGAAAAGTGTCATGCTATTAGAGCTAGATTAAAAGAAACCAGAGCTCAATTGCCAGACAAGCAGTTTACATTTATGATCTGGAGGCCAAACAATGTCTGTGCTTCACTTGAAATATAATAAAGAATAGAGAGGCTGTCTGCTCAGCAGCATTGACCAGGAATATGCTATTCTGTGGTAACTGGCACTTTAAATTGAAGACTCCTTAGTTTGGAATTTTGTCATTACATTTCTACACAGACGGGCTGTAAGAACCACTGAAATTAAGAACATTGCAACTGAACCATTATTTTAAGAAACAGAAATTGGTAGCATGACAAATTAAGAGATAAACCCAGAAAACTAATTACTGTCATAAAGGAAAAAGATGAAATCCTGGAGTATGCCCATAATATTTCAGATAAGTTATGGAAACAGCAAGAAGCAGCCTGAATTCACCACCGGCCTCTACTCCCTGTAAGACCTGGAGAGTACTGATAAGGCAGAAGGTTAGAGCTACCAGAAAGGAACCAAATGCAAAAATTAGAAAATGTAAAGAGCAATGTCAGCACATCAAATTCAAGCAAAGTTACGTGTAAGAAGGTTTCCTCGGGGCGACTCATAACACGCATTTAGCATTTTAACACACCTTTTCTCTGTTTGAAAACTTGAACATCGAGAAATTTGCCAGACGATATTCAAGGCAAACTTGTACCTGACTTGAGCACACAGGTAATCTCAGACACTTGAAAAACCCTAAAAAGCTGCTGTGTATAAATTAGTGTGCGTTAATTATCTCCAGAGTTTTCCCTCAGTTTATGGCAAATAAAAGCAAAAACGGCAGAGCCATTTTAGTTTAAGGTTTTGTGTGTTTATAAACACATGTATCTATTTGGACCATCGTTACATGGGTGCCAATATTCAATGCCTATTTAATGTTCTGCTTTCACCTAAGCAAAACCGTAGCTTAATACTGGTGTAATGAAAAAGTATGTTTTCAGCTCATTTTAATTAAGCAAATGCAGTAATGACCATGTCAGCACTCCTACTCTAGCTCAGTAAAACTGATGCCAACAACGGCATAAGCAAACCTGTTTCTAATCTGTTCAGGGTAAACTGAAATACTCAGTCAGCCTCTCTTTACAACAGCTCTGGGACTGTGATTAAAGCTGCTTCCAAACCAAGTACCTGACTATACTCATAAAAGAAACCTGGTTTATCTTCATCACCTGAAATTAGCCTATGGTAAAATGATGCCAGGCAAGCATTTTGCCCTTCTCCTTTAGTCAACGGGAAGACAGTTGCATTGAAACCAATTCTGCGTGGGTAGATAGTTCAATGAATTTGAAATGCAAACTTGAACTTGAAATTACCCCATCGTAACTGGAGCCAGACCGAGACTTTAATGAAATACAAATACTGCGTTTCTGCAACATCACTAGGTTACCTAATCTGAGCATGTGGGCATACTGGAAAGCATCCAGTAAGAATTATGAGAGACCTGGAGACAACATAAAAGAAAGACTGATGGAAAGACACATGGAAAAAATAATGAAGGGGTGCAATCAAATCTGTAAAAGGCCACCCAAACCAGAAGGAAATAATCTGCCCCATTAGCTTGTGGTAGCCAGGGAAGGTCAACAGGTCCTTGTGTCAGCAAAGCTCAGGCTGCCTGACAGGGACGCTAAGAAGTATGGGCTCTGGCAACCTGAAGAGCAGTCTGGAAGCCCAGCACTTCCCAGCCCAGCCCGTGTACAAGCACCTGTCCCAAGTTACATAGGTATAGGACGAGTATGCTGCCTTGGGGCAGCAGGTAGCAAGAATGTCTTCTTGAAGGTCCTGCCTGGGCCTACTTGGCCAACTCCACCCATGACACAGAGAAAGCACAAGCAGCTACAACCATCTACACTTATCAATTGTTTTCAAATACATTTTCTGGTGTATAATGGAGTGTCTGCACTCAATTCAGGTCTCCCTCTCCTCATCTGACACGTTCATGTATGAGGAGGAAAATAACACATGTTCTGCAGAGTCACAGACTGGTAAATCCTATATATGTACCTAGCAAACGAGTGAAATGATCCTATTGGCTCACTGTTTTTCAGAGATTTTCCATGATTTGGGGGGTATAGCTTCACATAGGAAAATTGTCGTAATTATTACAACACCAAGACAGTGAATGAAGGAAACCCAATTACCACACCTCACACGTATAGGCTTCCAGAAGTCTTTTAGCAAGGTGATTCACAAGAAGGTACTGGAGAACACCAAGTAGTCCAGTAGAAAAACAAAATATTTTGACACCAGAAAGAACTGTCCAGAGACCAAACGCAAAGAGGGAAGATCAGTTCCTTTCTGTGAAAGCTAGTAAGTTGGGGGGCTTGAAGATTTCACATTGATGCTGTTTGCTTCCATAAAACAATCTAGAAATTCGGTGAGGAGTGAGATAGATAATTTGAGTTGCCATGAAGTTATCAGCTTTTTCATGGAGTCAGCAAAGGACTCATGAAGATCTAGCATTTCCTACACAGTGGGGAAACTTGCTTGGTTCCCTACAGGAGCAGGGTGAATGATGAAAGTAATGCAAAGAACTAATACCATCTTCAACAGATACTGTACCAATCCAGTGCTCAACAGAGTTAAAAATCTGGGTATGGTGTTCACAGTTCACACAAAAATCCTCCTTGCTCCTGTAATATCTATAGAAACTTGGTAACACCTTTGTGAATGCAATTTATTATACTGAAACATCCTTTTGTGCTTCTTAAATCCCATTACTGATTTACTTCCTCCTGAATATATGATACAAAAAATAATGCTAGCAGTGCCAAACACATTACTTCATTAATCATTTGTATGCTACTCAGTTTCCTCAGGCACTTGTCTGCTCTTCAATGTCCTCAAACTATTCTTACTCTCCTATATCAAGACACGTTCAGGGTGATATTGGGATCGGGAGGGGGTGGGTGGAGTGACCCACAAAACCCCTGATATCCTAAATGGTCACTGATCTGTGACAGTTACTGCAGAGCAGTATTACTGTCAGTCTGCCAAGAGTGGTAGGCCACCCAAATTCTGATGTCTTTCAATGACCATCAGTAAAACCTGAAACTGTGAAAAGGAACAATCTGACAAAGAATTAACAGAAATAAAAGTAGTCACAAAAATAGGCAAGCATTTAATCCTTCCCTGGAAAAGACTAAAAAAAGGATTTAAAAGGATTAAAATATGAAAAGAACAAAGTAAGGGCAACGTGCCTGCTTTCATGCCTTCTAAGTACACTGTCTGCTAAACACAAAGCCTCACTAACGTCTTACGGTATTTCAGCAAAATGTAAGTGTTGATGAAGTTAAACTCGGGTATGTTTTCCTGGAGCCAGCTCTGCTAATAATAATGACAATAAAGGCTCACCCCACTGGTTGGTTGGTTGGTTGGTTTGTTGAGGGAATTAGGGAAAGAACATACAGAAAGGGATATTGCCAGGGAGAGTATTATATTTGTTAAAATTTGAGATGGCTGAATATAGTTTGAGTTTTGTTTTTTTTTTATTCCTACACAATTTTGTAGGAAAGGACATACTTTTTGATCCTTTCTAAAGGTTTTGTATTCTTTTTAAGGTAAATGAAAGCGAAATACAGCAAAAAGCGGTGACACTTTATGATGTTTCACTTCAAAATGGTGGACATAGCAGAGAAACAAGTCATCCTGCACATGATAAATGAGTATTTTTTGATTTAGAAATAAAGCAAAAGAGTTAAAGAACAAATGGTCGGGGGTAGCACAGCCAGAGTAGGTGAGCTTTAGATCTTTGCCTGACCTTAACTGGACTTTATTAAACTACAGTAGTCTACTCCATCTCTAGCCTGCTGACAGCTGTTGTAGGTTATCAACTTCAGCAGAAATTGGAAAAGCTTTACAGCTGCTCTAACCTCTACCAGCAATGAAAAAGTTGTCTTCATTACTAGAGAGTTCAAAGAGCTGTTTCTCTCTTGTCCATCCAACTTCTTTTGAGAGAATCAACTTTGACAAGAAAAAACTCTTTCTGTTTCCAGCTGTAACAGACATGAGAGCTTTGACTACTGAAGCAACTTGTGCAGGCCAGGTATGTTTCTCCAGGTGACACTAACAGCGATCAGATAAGATTCACTTCACACTTCAATTAAAAATCAACATGCATGCAGTTCATAAGCTGCATTAACACTCTCTGCGCTTTGGCCTCTCAGTACATACAACACAAACAAGGGCTATAGTCCAATGGCAAACCCAGTATTATTCCAAACTAAAGCTTTTACCACAAAAGGTGGTCTTTCAAAGTGTTCTTGGATATCTATTGGATTTGCTAAGTGGAATTCATGGTTATGTGCTGTTACACATGTTGAAAAGAATAAAACTATGAACTGCTTTGATGCACTTCCTTAACACTGGCCCCACAATCCTGCAGCCTCAGGAGATGTCCTTTCCAGGTGACTGTCAACTATCACAGAATCACAGAATGGTAGGGGTTGG
>VZSC01004278.1:104469-125019 GCA_013398225.1 Steatornis caripensis
GCTCCCCCCAGCTTTGTATCGTCAGCAAACTTGCTGAGGGTACACTCTGTCCCTTCATCCAAGTCGTTGATGAATACGTTGAACATGACTGGACCCAGCACCGACCCCTGGGGAACACAGCTGGTCACAGGCCTCCAACCAGACTCTGCGCCACTGATCACAACCCTCTGAGCTCTGCCATTCAGCCAGTTCTTTTAAAACTTGGAGGAGAGGAGATGAAGAAGATTTGGACAAAGTCAGAACAGCACTTCCTCGGATATATTAGTATCTCAGATGGCAGATGCCAATAATTTCACAGGTTTAGGTCTTCACCAGAGGCTCTGAACTGCTCCTGGCGCTACAGAAGCCAATTTGTACCTAACTCTTTACACAGCACTAAAAAAAAAAAAAGAAACCGAAATATGCTCCTAACTCTACAGTTTGTACTAGCTGTGTCACGGTGCCAAGGCCAGTTACCTTGCTCTGGTTATCCTTGGCAGTTGCGTCAGTGCCAGCCGCACAAGCTACAGCAGCCACCCATGAGATGTGAATCTGCACTCTGCTTTTATAGATTGAAAGTGTTGGTCCATATTACGTTTTTAAGTAGGTATAACTTATTCATTCAACGGAATGTGCTCTTGCAGTGAGTTGCTGATCCCACTGGTATCTTGCACTGAACAATGTTCCCCCATCCATGTTCCTTGTGCTACTTTGCAGTGGGACTGTCTGCTCCACAAACCAGTCCAGTAAGAGGAACTGGGCAACAGCTTTTCTCCAAGCAAAGAAAGAGTGAGAGCCTATGCAAAAGCCCTGGAGGAAATCTGCAAAGACAGATTCAGGCAATGCAAAACCTCTTCCAGGTTTATTTTGCATGAATTTGCAGTGCCAAAAAATGGTTAGGCCAGATCTTATTCTTGGCTGGGTCTGTCTTGTTTCAATTTCTTTTTTTCTGTCCTCCCTTTTAGTCATTGTCTTCTTTTAATCTCCACTGGAGCTTAAGAAGGAGCTGAGAATACAGCTCCATTCCTTCAGAGTCAAAAGAATACTAATTAGCTTTTGTCTTTTGTTCTTCTTCTCAAGCTTTTAGTTGTAGTTAAGCCAAAGTATCTGACTCCTCTGTCAATAGCAGGAGAGTTCAG
This sequence comes from Steatornis caripensis, assembly GCA_013398225.1. Lineage (NCBI taxonomy): Eukaryota > Metazoa > Chordata > Aves > Caprimulgiformes > Steatornithidae > Steatornis > Steatornis caripensis. Next base: position 105,588 of record VZSC01004278.1, read on the forward strand.
AAACCAGAAACATATTCGTAAGATAAAGAAGTAACAACTGCTTCCTCAGTTCATAAGAGAAATTAAATCCTGCTATTTCAGGGAGGTTTAACATCATGGTACGACCCTATGTAATTATGCAGTACTGCCCAGCAATTCTGCCTGCCCTACGCATGAGGGCATTCACCACAGTCAAAGTCAGCAACACATTCACTGACCAGATTTTCAATGAGGACCAAGCAGCTTCCATCCCTGCCAGGACCTTCCCCAGTCCTACTAAAAGAGGAGCAAAAGGACCATGTTTACACAACCCTGCCCCTCCTAGCTTGCACTGCTCAGACTGAGGTGTGTATTGGCTCTCACTATAACAAAAGCTTTTGCTGTCCTGCACTCTCCAGACCTGCCCTGTTCCTTACGCAGTTTTTCCCTGAGCATCTGGTATCTGCTAGCATGATACATGGTACCACACAAGACGTACCTTTGAGTGTGCTAGGACTGGCCAATGCACTAAAACTCGGTCCACATGACAGTCCGCCACATCGCTGAAAGAATATTTGCACTTTTTAAAAGATTTTTTGAGGGTCTTGAGACACAGCTTTCTTGTAATACCTGAATTAGTCCCATCTAACTAACAAATAACTCTGTTTCTCCTGCATGCTTATCCAAGAAAAATGAAGACAGACCCTCAATGCCTAGCATGAAACCCCTCTTCTCCACTGGCAAGGTTAGCCTTTATCAGTGTATCACATGGCTGGCCTGCAAAAGGATATTAATTACAAAGTTCAAGTTATAACCATTAAGTCTTCATGGAAGGAGGATTTAGTGAACAGGACTCAGGATTCCTGATTTCGCCATCTAGTTGTGCCCCGACTTCATACGCAACATTGGCCATAATCACATTATGAGAGTTGTATTAAACTGGGCACAATACTGTTTACACACCTCAGTAAGCACGATGAGGGCTTTTGGCATCTGGACCAAAAAAAGGTTGTAAATACAGTAATCTGCTCTCATAGAATTATGAGTCAAATACTGTTAAAAGGCTCTTCGGGGGATAGTGATGGTTTGCCATTGGGGCTCTAGTGATGGTTTTCCCATGAGGGTCTCGATGATCCTTCTTTTGGTCTACATGCATACTCGCAGGGGCACTTTCTGTATTAGTCGTGCAGATCTCTTGTTATTTGTGATGAAGCCGTAATCAACCTGTGCAAGAAAATGCTGGAAAACAATCTAATTCTGCTAGGACATCTTTAGTAAGGCTAAGAATAAGATCAGCTAGAGGGAGACTGCTTTTGCAGGAAGTAATATCGAATGCAAATACTCCTTCTAGCACATCTAGGGTGGGACAAACACTGAATCCCTAACTTTTTTCATAGCTTTTATGCAATAGCTGTGGTCTCAAACAGCCAAACTATTGACAAGAGAAGTTCAGTCTCCAAGCTTATTCTACTGCTAGCAGACAGAGAGCATCTGTTGTCCATTTAATAGCCAGCCCAGCTTTAAACCATGACAAGCAGTCTGCAGACTCACCTTGATGAGTTCCTGCTAAACAACAGCAATTTTACCTGACCCCTTCTTCCCAGTTTCTATACCAGAGGTAGAGAAAAAAATGTCAGGTGGTACAAACTCTCAGTTGCTCCTGACAGGGATAAAATTTGAACTTAAGCTAAGGCAAAAGACTGTAATGCCGTTAGCAATTCTCTAGGTTTTTTCAGTCATTTCATTTTCTACATTTCTAATCAGTCTATAGGTTGACTGTTCTTAAACATTTAAATGTGTTGTTTGAGCAGGAATGAGCAAATTGTCTCCTGTCTCGATAATGGAGTAAAAAAATAAGATATCTACATGTTGGACTTCATCTGTAACAAACAGTGCCCAGGTCTTGAAGATTATCTTGTTCCACATGTATTTTTCATTTCTGATTTGCTACACTAAAAACATAATGGAGGCAGTTTTTATATACAGCAGTGAAGGAATTTATAAAACATTCTCAGCTGCATGCAACACACATGCTAGAACAAAGATCACCATTTCAAGCATTTTAAATCAGAAGTAATAGCAACCGGGACAACATTAAGATTTTCCAATATGCTGGTTTTCAACTATTTACATACAAACTATTTTTTAAATAGAAGATGTCTTCACTATAAATATTACTAACAGACAGAGGGGTTGCCAAAGCATTGTAGCCACAATATTCAAGTTCAAAACATTTTCAATTATTTGCAAACTATTCCTCACTGTAGGATGTGTATTAACCTGCAGGTAATGGAACAATATATTTACACTTTTATTTCAACGTTAAGAACTACTAAAGAAGATGTTATTCCATCTGAACAGCACTACTTCAATAACACTTTACTATTTCTAAAGAGACAGACAACCCTCTCCCACCACAATACTCCACACAAGTACCATGATTTGAGCTTTTGTCCAATCTAGATGCAAGATAAACCTTTATTCAGACATAAAAGTCCCACCATTGGGAGAATTTTTATGGATGATTTGTATTATAATGCACAAGTCACTCTTCTACGAGGATTGCTTCAAAGCCTAAGTTAGAATTTGCACAAAGATTATTATATCTGATAGAAAGCTTAGTCGTGGGACTAATAAAAAACACATGAAAGAGGGCAGAATTAACGAAAATCAATAGTCCACTGTTATATGGTTAGGAGCGTGGATGTTAACAATACAAAAAAACGCTATCATGTTATTTATCAGTTTTCACATGCAAGCTGCAAAAATAAGGATGTAGTTTTATAAAAAAATTAAAATAACTAAACCAGCTATTAACAACAGAGCGTATTTTCAGCTTAAGACGCTTAAATACTGGTGTGCTACTCTGTAGCCACAAATGGACTCACACCATTTACTGCTAACTAGTAGAATGGGCAGGAATACACAGGTCTGGCAGCTTGACAGAGATTTGTGGAAAAAAAGACTTGGGTATCTCAATAACTGTCAGAAATAAAACGGACCTTGTTAAAGCATGGAGGGATAAGACATTTGTATCAGGCTTTTAAGCTAACCTACTAACTGTGAAAATTCAACACTGAGGAAGATACCCATAACCTAACAAGTCACAACTGGGTATCAGTACATGCTCTCCTTATATTAAGGGTTTTAGAAATAAGAAGTGAGAAAAGGCAAAGATAAAATGGAAGACAGTTTATTAAATAAAAACTACGCTAATATTAGAAGTCCATTACTCTCTTGGAAAAAATGCTCTCAAGGAATTTCCCTGATCTGAAATTTGTAATTATTTCACTACAGAATGAACAGCAGGCAACAGACGTAATTTGTAACAATAACTGGGAACGCTTACAATGATCTCCAACTTTACAGCTGGATTTAAGACATTAATATTTCTTGCATTTATTTAGTCTATATACTGTTACACACCCATTCACTAGCAGAAAAATGTAGCATTTCTAGGATTATTGAAGTTGAGTCTGAGAACTGTGCTGCTTAGTACTCTAACTCTACCTGGTCTCACAGAGCTTAGGTGGACCTGGGCCACGCACTTCAAAACCATGTATTCAAATGGTCATCGGAAGTCACACACATGACAGCATTGGAGAGCACCGTACCCTAGGGGTGCAGCCTCTGCACCAGACAGAACTGAGGTTTTACGAATTAGAGACAGACATCTCTCAATTTTCTCAGGGATAGACTGCCCAAAGAGATCAGAAAAGTAGTAGAGCCACAATCCTCCCTGCTCATTCATCCTTTACAGGTGTCACACTAGATAGCAAGACTATCAATAGAGTGGTATAACACCACGCAAAAAATCCCAGCTGTTTAGGAAGGGGACACACTTCTGCCCTCATAGTGCTTCCTCAGGGACATCAGAGCTAAATTTGCCCCATTGTATGGTGTGGTTTCTCATAGGGTTTGATTGAGTCCACACAAAGTTTGATATAGTCCAAGTCAGGCATGAATTTAAATCCCAACTCTGCACAGTTTCAGACCTTTGTGGGCTGGGACCAAGTGCACTAAGGAAACATGCCACAGCATGCAACTTAATAAGAAACGTAACGATTTGAGCTCAAAAACATTGTACAGAACTGCCAGCATTTCACAGAATCACAGGATTGTAGGGGTTGGAAGGGCCCTCTGGAGATCCCCCAGTCCAACCCCCCTGCTAAAGCAGGTTAGCCTAGAGCAGGTTGCACAGGAACGCACCCAGGCGGGTTTTGAATATCTCCAGAGAAGGAGACTCCACAGCCTCCCTGGGCAGCCTGTGCCAGGGCTCTGTCACCCTCACAGTAAAGAAGTTCTTCCAGAACTTATGAGGGTGTAAGTCCATAAATTTTATAAAATATGAGTACAATGTTTTGCTCTCTCCCTCTCAACCTCCCCCCCCCAACCCAAAACTCTACCCAAAAAACAATAGTCAAGACAACGAGACAAGGCCTAATCAAATCAGTCAATTTTTGGCAGGATTCTTGTACTTTAAGTTTTACTATTCTTTAAAGCAGTGGCTATTTAAGGATGGTTGAAATAAATTCATTCAGAGATAAAAAGAAAGAAGCTACAGTAGTCTGAGACAACTATCTTTGTTTGCGAACCTTGAACAGAATTATAGACAAAACAGCATTAGTGTAAAAATGTTGCCTACTTACGCAGCAGAACTGTGCTATAGCAGAGCAAAAGCTCCTGTCAAGCTTCCTTGGTGAGAAAAATAAGCTCTTAGCTGCTTTTCATTCCTGTTGCACAGGCAACGCAACTTCTAGAAGAGCATCTGCCTCCTCTGTGGCCCGTGCACCTTCACAACAGAATTGTTAAGAACATTTCCGACTTTGCTGCTAGAGATGCCAGAGCCAGAATGAACACAGCTTGAATTTCCGATCTCAAGCTGATATGCAGGGCTGGCATTTGGACAAAAAAAGCGTCTTTTTCCCTATAAGCTGAGAAAATTTGATCTAACAGGCTCCAAGTGGCAGTAATTGTGGAACCCCACAATGCTGTTTTAACATCACTTTTCAGGAAATAAACAACTTAGAAAGTTGTCATGAAAGTCTCAATGATTGCAAAGCTAAATACAGCTGGTGTTCCAGTTCCTGCTGTTAGATGGTTACTTTCTGTATTTGGGAACTGTTCTCTCAATAAGCATTTGAAAAAAGTTAAAGAGTCAGGACTAGTTCAAATCTGAAGACAGATGAAAGGAGCTGACAGAAGGATGAAGTGGAATTCAGTGATGAGAAAGCAGCAGCAGCTACAAGCCTCCTGGAAATCTCTGAATAAGGGAAAAGAAAAAGATTGCATCATTCTTCAGAGAACTTTTCTTGATGGTTTCAAGTCTTAGCTGAAATTATGGCTCTTACTAATCAGTTACATACATGCCACCACATCCATGATTTCATTTATGTATAAGTTTCACAATAAGCATAGACACAGTAAGTATAAAACAGCAATTCAAGTATTTTGTACCAGGCTACGTTACTGTGAGTCACTGTGAGACTTTTGCTGTATATGGCAAAAAAACAGGGGAATGAGAAAGCAAAACCGTGAGCGTTCTCTGCCCTCCTAAGGTTCTTGGCTGAGAGCCAGCCAGCGCAATGGCAGGGAAGAGAAGCAGTCATGGTCAGTGTGGGTCACTACACTTCTTCCTCTGCAAGATATGGCCAGAATTATCTCTCTCCCCTCAATACTGAGGATGAGCAGGGCCTGGAGTGGAAAAGAAAGCTAATGGTCCTCAAAAATTACTCTTGCTGGTCACACATGACAAAAAAGATCTGGCATAACCACAGCCACACTCTCATCTTCCAGTGTTGCATCTGGAAGCAACATCACCGCTCCTTCTGGCAGCCCTCAGCTCCAGTCCCTGCTGGTTAATTTACAACTCACAGGGGAAATGAGGAGCCCTATTCCTGTCTTGTTAGTAATTCCCAAAGAACAGTTTCAAGAAAACGTGGTTCCAAGGGTATTTCTACATGGCCTTTTGACGTGTCTGCCATTGTACTTTATGTGCATAAGGACCCAAAAGAGCAAGGCATTTTAGAGGTGTACAAGATTATTTAAAAAAAAGTTCTCCCATTAATTTAAAAACCATTCCTACCCTCTTACTTCTTTAATGAGCTCTGCTATAGGAAGTACAAGCTGAATTACGTATTAACAAGCACTCATGAGGTCATGGCAATTTTAAGCTTTTTGAGACAAAAACTAGTTTTATTTCTACGTTCATGCTATGTTTAAGATATAAAGGGTACCCACATTCAAACTACTTCAGTCTCTGAAAGACTATGCTAAAACAGCACGTACTGATCTGCTACACCAGCAGAACACGCATGGCTGGTGGTATCATTCATTTCAGCTTCCACGCTAAGCACATTGCTACCAGCAAGGTCACATCTGTAAGACAGACTTGGCCAACCCACTACACCAACTGCTCATCGTACCATCCTACCCTTTACTGGCATCATTACAATGATAAAAAAAAAGGTTGTATGAACCTTGCCCAAGCCGCTGAAAATCTCGGGGCATTTAGCCTGTGATGAGCAAAGCTCATTAAGTAGCAAACTACTTGTCTTTTTATGAAAGAGCTGTAGACTGCCAAGAAGGCAGCGCACTGTAGGAACAACTCCCCATTTTCTGTGTGCAATGCAGTTTACTTAGTTCTGTAAGTCACATACAACATAATGCACAACAGCGAACTCTGTACACGCAGTCATAGCATAGACTCTCCTACATTTTTGTACTTGTATGTGCCATATGTAAAATAAAGGCTTTAACATGGTATATGAGATGTAGGTTCTTTGTGACAGATTCTGACCCTGCATCATATTGACCCCAGCAGACGTGTCTGCACATGTTCTCGGACTTTCTAGATAGAAGGATCTTTCTGCATTGATACAATCACAGGATCAGCTCTTAAGACTGTGAAGACAAATGGTAAACTATTGCGATTCAACTGCAACAGCTGCATTTAAACATAGCAATGCACCAACAGTTTTCACATAGGACAGAGGCTCAAACCAACGTGATTCAACAGAAAATGGCAGAACATGCTTTATTGTTTCAACTCTAAAGAAATGCCCCCCAAAAAACATGTGAATATTTGCTTTTATGCGGCTCTCATCCTTTAGGAGGTGAAGGGGAAAAAAGAATCACTGCCTCCTTATTACTGTAGACCAAAAATAATTTTTCTTGGTATTTTGCCAGTTCACTTTGCATCCACCAAGAAAGGTCACATAAATGATTGTAAAAACAAGTTTCCTTTGTGCGTGACGAAGAATGAATCATTTGGAAAAATGTGACATCTTCAGTACTATTCCTGCCACTACGCAATATTTCTCTAAATTAGGCAATCCATCAATATAACATTCATAAATGTATTTTTGGAAAAAATGACCTTAGGTAAGTTTCTGTGTAACAGCAGCAAGTGGGATTTCTCAGTGAAAGTGAAAATCTGGAGGAACAGGAACACTGGAAGACCATATGCCAGCTACTCTACAGCAGAAGCTTCCAAACCAAAACAAGGGCCATCTGAAAACACAAATGACGACAACTCTGAACAGTCAATCACTGAAGCAGCCCTCCTCTTTCAGCTGAAAAGAAATTTGAATGAAGGCTTTGTAAGAGATGCACAGAATGGACAGCAAAGTATCACACAGCCACAGGGACGCCTCAGCTGACAGGTCTTGTGGCCTCCTTTGCGGTCCTTCACTACATGATTTCATTGCTCCTGCACTTTTAAGGTTGATATTTAAGGTGCATCTTCATAGGTTGATATTTACAAATATCGCTGCTGCCAATATCAGAAGTTGCTGAAGTGTAATATAGCTCCTAATACATAATTGTATGTTATCTGGCAACACCGCAGAGTTCAAAATTCTAATAAACCCCTGTTTAATAACGAGTTCTAATAACTTTGCTCCAACTCTGTTAGTTTCCTTCAATCCTTAAAATGTGTTAAATCTGTTAACTAAGCTAACTAGAAATATTCAGACAGTTTCTGAAGGGAGGGATGCTGTCATGTCAATGGCTCATCGTCCTAAGACATTTTTCCTACGCTCATTATTGCAGCAAATGAGGCACATGATCAGCAACACATCTAATGGGTAGTCATGATCTCACATGAGTCAGACTAGAGAGTACAACAACCGATAGAGGAATCTCTCACCTTTTTTTGTTACGGACACCTCGCACAGCAGTGGAGCTACACAATAAGTAACTCATGTTTTTTAAATGATTTAGTTGTTGAACACAGAAAGGCATCTCAACCACTAATATACAGGTGATTTTTCGTAGAAAAAGGACCTAATTCCAGTGTCTTCAAAATCAAGGGCAAAACTTCCAAAGCTAACAGCAGTTCAGGACGATGCCTCGAAGGATCCTGATACCCTTTCAATTCTCAATCATTCACTTTGTGATTTACATAAAATGAAACAAATACGAATTCTGAGAATAATCTTCAATACTGTGATAGAGCAGAATTGGCAAACAGCTTCATTTTAATTTCATGTCATAAGATAACGGTCTACTGTTTCTGCCAAAGCAAGGCAAAAATTCCACATTTATGCACATTACACTAAATGTGTTACACCAAACTCTTCGGTTCACTCAAACCTCTGAATCTTGTATGCCATTATCATGGAAATTCCCACTTGCAAATCAATGTCTAAGATGTCCCATGAAACACAATCTGAGATACTGCTACACAGCTGTGAAAAAGTCCAAAGGATTTCTGTCTCCATAAAGTAGGTCAGGTAATCACCTAGTAGCGATAAGAAAATCTTTTCTTTTCCCTATAAATTAACCAAATAACTGAATTCTGATCAGCATAAAACCTGACTTTACTTCAGACCAAGCTGAAAGGGAAAACTGGAGGCAAAATAAAGGCTTCACCATCTTCAATTAGTGAACAAATATTAGACATTGAGAAATCAGCTTTAGTTTTGCATAGTACAATTGGTTTTAAATGCTCTCAGAAATTTATGTAATGAAATATTCATATCTTAACACTATGCATTTCATCCTAAATGCTGGAAGAAAAGAGCAAGTATGAAACAGCAAATAATTTCAGACTTCTCTATGAGAGCATTTGTTAGCAGTTTAAAATTGCACCATGACTTCCGCTAAGTTGCACCTCAGCCACAGCGCTATGGGCTTTTTTCCCCCATCACATCATCCAACTTCAAAACCAAATTGCTATAAAATGCTACTGAAACTACAATTTGGTCCTTAACTTACTGAAGAAATACAAACATCCAAACAAAAATCCTGCTGTGCTGTATACAGATTTCTCTTTCATGAAACCAGCTGTATCTGTTGATGGCCCACCTAGAGAAAACAGGGCTTCGAATGTGTCTGGAGGCCCATTCAGAGGTTCCTCCTACACCATGATGAATTCAGTATTTTTTACATTGCTTGACAAATTTTTGTCTACCTGGGGACTGTCCTCCAAAGACAGCAACCCAATAGCTTACCTAGGTAATGTGTTTCAATACTTCCCATACCTTACAGTTTGAAAGTTTCTCCTATCTCAACTAAAGCTTCCTTGCTATGTTTTACAGGGTTTTTTTGTTCTCCTGACCTCGGTGGCAATATAGAATAGCTTGTTAATATTTTCTTTGCAGAAACTTCTATGTACGTATTTCTCCCCTCAACAATTTCCCCTCAAAACAAAACGATGCCATCTATTTCAGTCATGGCTCCTAGACTTCCAATCATGATGCTGTATTTCCCTCTCCCTAATTGTTAGATGATTTAATTTTTTTTAAGCAGCAGTAACTAAAACTGGACATATTTTAACTTTAACCTTCAGAACATCACGTAGGAGAAGAGGTTATTTAATGCATTTTACACTGCTGTCAATGCATCTCGGCGTAAGGTCTATTTTTGTTCTAAGTGGTATGATGCTGTTTGATGCGCAAAGTTTGCAATCTGGTAGAACAGTCAGATACCATTCATTGCAACGACGTCTGCTCAGTCAGCCATTCCATACTCCTGTGGTAAATCATTTCTAAACCGAGGGTGAAGTTCACTCTTAGCTGGCTGTCTACTAAAGGACATCTTCTCAAAGGTTGGATGTCCAATCTAATCTAAACTAGCCTGTACAAAATGCCTCTGAACTCAGTGAAGAGTAACAATGCATCTCATCCCATGCTAAGATGTATGTATGTGGGATAAACCGCCCTCAAGTGAGGCACTCCTCACAATTTAGCAAGGTAAATTGGATAGTTAAAGTACTGGTATACAGTTAGTTGAATGATGGCTGTCCAATTTTTAGCTAGCCACTAAACGTAAAATACACCTGACATGCACTGTGCACTTTCCTCATTGATCTGGGCTCTGTTCCTTGCAAAGCAGCAAAAGAACAGCAAGCATTTTGTCCTTTTATCACCCAATGCACTTGTGTCCCCTCCCAGCTTAATGTCTTCGCCATGCTTGCTAAGATAATTCAGCCTCTTAATCAAAAGCATTGCACAGCACTGGTCCCAGTAGAGACCCCTTCCAAAGAGAAGCCCCCTCACTGGAGCCTCTCATTTTGAAGTGAAGTATTAATTAATTACTCTGAATACAGGTTTAAAACCAGTTTGTTATGTAGAAGACATTTGTCCTCCTTATTAGAATGACACTGTCTCATATGAGAAAAGCCTTACTAAAAAGAGTCAAAGCAAATGCTTGCTGTAGGACTTTTTTCGTTTGTAAATAACTTATGGGCCCAAGTTAAGTTTTAGAAACAAGCACTAAGGCTGGTTTGAACACTCTGAGAACAAATTTAAGAACAAATACTCATAATAGAAGACACACACACCCCTGCTCTTGCAATTTTGACAACAGGGATTTTAATGATGCACAGAAATTCATTTTAAAGCCAGCTAAATTTCATTTAGTTTTCACAAGAGGAAAGCAAATGCTAAAAAATGCTGCTACCTGGCATGCTCAAATATAAACTCTCCTTGTCTGTGGGAGCTGTGGAAAGCACTGCCAAGGCACTGCAAAACAGTTCAAATATCTGTCAAGCAAGTATTCTGGGAAAAGAGAAGGGATAACTATGACACGACGAGGGGCATTGCAGGATCCAGAGCTACCACATGTGAGAAACAATCTCATCTAAATCCTGTTCCTCGAAAGCAATACACAAAGCTTTGATAACAAAGGTATCTCACCTGCATGGTCCACCTTGCACTGACTATGCTGTCCTGGGGATTTGATGTTCCACTATTGTTGCAGAGTCCCCTGCCACCTCAGTCAACCAATCTCAAGCCCAGGTTGCTGAGAATGTAGAGATGGCATCCAAATGCAAACATCTATTCTCTAGGTTTGGTTTTAGAGTGGTGCAAAGCCCTGCTTAGGTTTTCTAAACTAAGATGAATTTCAAACAAATCAAAAAGGCTTTAAACAGAGCAAGCATATTATTTTTAATGTTTTAACCTGAAATTCACCAAGTATCTGGTCTCTTCTTGACACAAAGCTGACAATTATTGATTCAAAGTAACTAGATACATATCTAGCAGATCTTAGTAATGTACTGGGCATTGTAACATTGCTTTGTCCACCAAGTGCAAGGATACAGATTTGGATATTACGTAGAGAAGAGGTTTGGGGGTCCCTTGGCAGATTTCTTGACTTATCTTCACAAGACACTGATGGGAGGCCAACATCTGTTCTAATCAAAGCTCTTCAACATCATAGTGCACAAGAGAAAACATTCATGCATGGGAACTTTGTATTGCTTGCATCACACCAGCAAGAAAATGTAAAAATAAAAACCCAAAACAAACACCCTCCTGCCTCACAGAACACTCACCCACTACCACCACCCTTACTTCTTCAAACAAGTCGAGTATATCCCCATCTAATTTTTTATGAAGGCAATGATGAAAACTTGTGAAGACAAGCAGCTAGATCATCTCATCTGTCCTCAGACTGACAAAGGAATGACGAGAGTATATACTGCAGTATTTAGTTTGGAATGAATATATTGATGAATTGTGTTCACCAGAACAGCGCAGACTATACACAAATTTATTTATCTTTATCTTTTAGCATTGCACTCTCCAAATGTATGTGTAGATTTTTGTTACATCTCCTACAGACCAGCACTTTACTTTAAATTGGAGACCATAGTACTGAATAGTTCTTCTGGATTTGACTGGCCTTTAATGCTCAGCATTCATTCCATAGTAGGAAAACCACAATGGAGCAGAAGTGTTGGTGCAATAAAATCTTAGTGGATGTTTCAGTTTGTACACGTGAGTTGTCAGAACCATAATGCAGTAATAGAATATGCTCACAGTCACCTGCATGATCCAAGGATACAGGCATATAAAGCTTAACATTGAGATTTCTACTAGTAGAGTATGAGTTGCACTAAGCAAAAGCTTCTATGTTCTAAAAATAAAGTTAATTTGATTAACAATGGAAACAACATTTCAAATTACTAAACTAATTTGCTATTTCTATCTTAGACACCCGGTACCTAATACTGAAGTAACAATATGTACTCAAGTTATATGCAGACCAATGGACCAAAGAACTATTAAAAAAACCTCACCAAACCAAACCTAGAAAAGCAATCAATAATTGATCTGGTTTAATCAAATATTGTTCTACTTGCCAAAACACGGTCCTTCATCAGATGCAAACCCCAGCATTTTGCCAACTGCTCACCCTTCCAAAAAGGAAGGCATACTTTCTCCTTTTATAATATACAAATTGCATTAAGAAAATAATTTGCATGAAGCTATAAACCTGAAACGTCCAATTTCACTAGTGCTTTTTCAATAGATAAGAAGTGATGTCTAACTTTACTTCCAAACTTATTCTCTCAGCTATTTTTTCTACTGAAAATATTAGCCAACAAACTGGGAGGAAAGAATTTAATAGAAAATGAAGCCTTTTTAAGAAAATAGAAAACAAATCTTATATGTTTTAAGAGCAAAAACCAAACAGGAGCAAGTACTTCATCCCATCTTCCCTGCCCAGTATTGACAAAAAGTTTCACTATATTTTATGCTAAAAATGTACCTTTCTTAGGGCTGTTTGAATGTTTTTTTCGCTTAAGCTCAGAAAATAAATTGTTCGGTTTCTGTACATAACTTAGTCTTTAATAGTTTCCTTATTTTAGGATGCCTAACTAGGACCTTGGAACTCCAGAGCTACCTCTAAACCACTGAAAGGAACAAGAGAAGAAAATACTGCATGAAGGAGCTATAGACAGTGGTGGTCTTTGTAGGAGAACACCTTTAGGCACAGAAGCCTATTAATACTTCCTTCATGAGGAAAAATTCCGTTACAAGACCTTCATTTGACAATGTGGGGCTCTGCCAGCAATAAGAACCTAAAAACAAAACTGGTCCTGCTTACACTGAGCTCTGGCAAAAAAATTCAAGTTGCATTTGTCTCCTGAGTCAGCTCACAGCACAATGCTGCATACTGCTTATTCAGCAACACCATCAGCTGATACTGTCACCCAAGTTCCCTGGTCCTCAAACCTTGTCCTCGATAGTCAGAACGTCCCTACCCTGACAACATATGCACTACAAGAAAACCTTAATTGCTCAATTACACTGTATTGTGCAGATCTCACTCACTAACCTTCCACAGAATCACTGGGGTTGGCTTTAGTACATCTATTCTTACTGATGCATGTGAAATGCAGAGCAGAAAGAAAAAAAACACCCAAACCAACAACCTGGCTAACCTGTCACACATTTATTACTCGATCTTCAGTGATTTCACTGACAGAGAAGCCCGACGACTCTCTCTCTAGACTTGATGGGAGAAAAGCAATAGTTTTTTGTAGTCACACAGTCTACATAGTTATTTAAATTTTGTCAGATAGATTTCTGATGGTTTTGGACAGGAACAGAAAAAAAAGTTACTCCCAGTTAGTGCACTGAGAGAAGACCCTGGCACAGCCCACCCAAGGTAATATCTGGAAAGTTCTGTTATCTAGAAAGCACATAAAAATAAACTTGCCTTCTATAAAGATCCTGTTCCAGTAGATTTTTCCAACGTGATTTCCTCCAAGAAATATTAGATTTGATAAAATCAACATTGAAGTGCTAACAGATGCTAGGACTGCATGAAGTCGACGACGAATTCTTGGCGAGAAGAAACGCTCCTGAGGGGCAAAACAAAAGGTGCAGATGAAGTTAACAACGCCTACAATTATTCAAGCAACGTTAGAAACAGACACTGTAGTTATGACAAAGAACTTTTATACAGAAGTTCAAATCCTCATGGAACAGATCCCAAAGCTTTTAAAATATCCAGCAGAACTCCCACCAATGCCGTTTAAGTTCGGGTAACACTTCACAATAAAAAGGGGTATTGAATCACATCTGAAGTTGGAAGGGACCTCTGGAGGTTACCTAGAAAGGTCATAAAAGCAAGGTCAGCCAAAGCAGGCTGCTCAGGACTGTGTCCAGTTGAGTTTTGATTATCTCCAACAAATGAGACTGCACAACTGCCCTCACTGGGCAACCTGTGCTGATGTTTGACTACCCTCACAGTAGAAAATATTTTCTTACGTTTAAATGGAACTTCTCGTATTTCAGTTTGTACCCATTGCCTTTTGTCCTGTCACTAAATACCGCTGAGAAGTCTGGCTTTGTCTTTTTACTCCCTACAGTTAGGTATTTATACACGTAGATATGATCCCCCTCGAGCCTTCTCTTCTTCAGGCTGAACAACTCCAGCTCTCTCAGCCTCTCCACTTACGGCAGATGCTCCAGTCCCTTCACCATCTTCTGGGCCCTTTGCTGGACACATTCCAGCATGTCCATGCCTGTCTTGTAGTGGGAAGCCCAGAACTAGACAGAGTTCTATACATTCTATGTCTTCATTCTTATACTAAATGTACTACTTGATAAGTTTTTGTTGATGAACGTAAACATTAACAACATGCTTTTGGGGTGGGAAATACTATTCAATAGGTTCCAGTATGGAGTAAAGCCCTTCAGTACAAAACAGACAGCATCAAACAACTTCAGAGCATTAATGCTTTGGTTGATTAATGAGACTTCACTGAAAGATTCTAGTCAGATCAGAACTGGTTATCGCAATGAGTCTTAATAAACACATACTTCCATATAAAAAAAGATTTAAATACACATGCAATCCCAATTTTTTTCAGTCTCTCTCCACCATGTACTAATTTACTGAAAAATTTTCTGAATCTATATTTTGCACTATCACCTGAGGTGCGAGTGCAGCACAGAGAATGCAAAAAGATGGTGAAAGAAGGATAAGAAAGTTTTACCTTCCTCCAATATTCAGGTGTTAGAACAAATTTTAAAAAGCATTATAGCACATCATAAGGAAATATTGTCTCATTACTGCACAAGGAAAAAATATCTTGTTCATCATAGCCCTGGGCTGAAAGCCTCTTTACATAGTGCCTGAATCTGCAAAAGACTGAATGCTTCATGTGAAGTGATGAGCATTTGTCAAGGGCATGGGAACTAAGGAAAAAATCAGGAGCTGCTCAGCCTTCACGTCAAAAGTTGATGTTGCAGAAAACAAAGTCTTGTGACTGCAGCATCAAAACAAAAAAAGTAGTAATTAATCTTTAATAGCTGCAGCCAGACCAGTATTCATGCTCAGATACCTGAAACAACATAAACACATGCTCAAAACAGATCTACAAATATATTCCTAGACAATTAAATTGCTGGTTTCGTAAGCATTAAAACAAATGCTTCAACTGCTGGATTATAAAGTGACAAATCTTCAAATAAATGACAGTTACAAGCCTAAAAATACAATTTTAACATATTACTGCAAAGTAGATCTCTGGTAAATTGAACGTTAGCCCCAGTCAGAACTATATCTAGCATATGAGTCAGTCTGAGTCAGCACAAAAATGGGGATAGATAAGCTTCAAGGAAAACTACTCTATCAGGCCGTACGTGCAATACAGCAGCAGACAATCTTCCATACAACGCTACGAAAAACATCCATGTACAAAAACAAAGACTGAGGTTTTTTCCTAAAAATTCTGGATGAAAACTAGGGCATCATAGGAGAAGGGTAGAGAACAGAAGACAGTTAAATATTCAGAGACACTGACATTTACCTAATTAAACAACCTTTTCCCTTTCTAGTTCTTTGCACCTCCAAAGCTCCCCATGGACTTCCAAAACATTTTCCTTCAGTTCACATGCAGGTAGAAGGTATCTTAAGTTTATCTCCTTCTGAAATGCATAGTATGAATGCATGGTCTCGTATATGAAAAATGTATGTCTCTTCAGAATGCGTGAGTACGCAGACAGAGAAAATGTTCAAGATTTTGCTACTAAGGCCATGCTAACAACCAAGTTTAAACAGGGAGCAGTTACGATCATGCTAGCTTGAACTTTCGTGTTAAGGGTGACCGAACTTACCCTCTTCTTACACCATGCTAATTAATTCTGATTGAGCTGTAGCTTATCTATCGAGCATAGTCTATCAGATCTAACGTTCACTCTCCCTTTGTCTATCAAACTCATTCATCAACTCTACAGAGAAACAGTTTTAATTAGGAAAGGTGGAAGAAAAATCTTCTGATAAAGCTGTAGAAAGAGTTAGAGACGGACATCCCATCAGACAGCTGTGTTGGACGGCATTTTTCACCAGCGTCCTGATGAGACATGGTAAGTTTGTGAGGTCTGCCTGTTTTACAACCCAAAGCAGTCAAACTAAGACAAACAACATGAATAACTAAAAAAGTTCTGCCAGTTTTGTTTTTTTTAAAATGAATACAGTTACTAAAAAAAATAAATAAAACTGTCACATATGATGCATCGCCCTGTACAAAAGCGCTATATGTTAAACAATACAAGTTAACTCTGGTGCAGACCATAAAAGCTTTCGGTCATTTATAAGGTACAACGGAGTAGTATAAGACAGAAACAGTTTAGACAAACACTGAACCCCTTCTGGGTTTTGCTGTAGCTAATTTCCATTAACTTTGCTAGGCATTGATCCAAAAGGCAGTACACATTTTCCTGGGAGTCTTTGATGTCAATGCAGCTTTCACCCAGCTGCGACGAAGGTAAAAAAAAGAAAACGTTCTTTAAACATCTCACACCATCTAGAAAAAGCTAACTATGAAAGTACCTGAGCAGCTATTGTGCTCAAGTTGATACAGTGGAAGCATTAATTTACCCAAGAAAAAGGAATGAGGCTGGTCTAGATAATCCATAATAACATTTGTAATTTAAATATCTACCAGCATGTGGATTTTTCTGAATATACAGCAAGTTGTTTTCATCAAAGCAGACCAAATTAAAAAAAAACCTCCACACCCACAACTATTCATTATACTATTTAATGCTTTAAAAAATATGTTTCATTGCAACAATACAAGCAGCCGCTATGGATTTGTGGTGTTTCTCTGGATCTTACTGCTGTCTCTTCCTCTCTTCTCTTTTCTTTTCGGAAACACGGCCAGAAGATAGAGTGACAAAAGAGCACCGAGTGTTAAAATGACAAAGAAGCCGTGGCTGCCTGGCTGAAACCCTTGTATTTGCATCCGTCCTCAATGCTCCATCTTACTTGTAATCTTGCATCAATACTTCATCACACTTTACTGTTAGTAATCACCACCTCCCCATGCACTGTGAAATAAATGAACTGTAGCATTTAAACTACACAAAAAAAAATAGACACATTGTCAAGATACTCAGTCCAAAGGCATGCGGTATGACATAGGAGGTGACTTTTAAAGGTTCACTCAGGCCACCTTTCCTGGAACTGAATAGAGTTTGGGTTGTTATTTCAATCCAATTCCTGCTGTAAATGAAGAGCCTTAGAGATTTTTGCCAGATGTTAGGGAAAAAACGCTCTCTGCATATTGTTGGGTCTAGCAAAATTGGCTACCATCAGATCTCTCTTAACTGGGCCTTCTCAGTCATCTTACAAAAATAAATTACACTATCATGTACCGAGTTACCTTGAAAAGTAAATCTGTGTATGCGTTTGAGAGGGATGGAAGACGACAGGTGTGAAAAGGATTTGCATGGTCCAAACATCCCCATTGCTAAATCCATTTCCAGTTACACACGCATGTCACATTCAGGCTCTAAGTGAAAACCAAATCAGAAGTAGGAAGCTTGTATAAGGGTTGTTTCTTGAGAAAGATAGTTTATGAAGGACAACACACAGCAGAATATATCATTTAGATTAGAATTAAGAGTCAAGTTAAAGGACATGATGGAATTTTGTAGTCAGAGAGGATGTGAGAGAAAATACTAATTTCATTTGCTTTGCAAGGTAATTACACCACTATGAGTGCAAAACAAACAGACATGGCAGGAGAAGGGGCTTCAGACAGCAGAGCACCATTTTAAAGAACTTCTCTCTCAGGTGAGTTAGAGCTAATCAACACTAAATTTGCGTTTTCACTGCGTTACAGGACTGTGTACAGTGATATTACTGAACGGCACGGAGAGATGAAATTGAGGGTCCAGAAGTGTTTTTCCTAAATGCATTTACATCTCCTAGCTAGCCATCAACAGAGAAAATACTTTGGGGAATACTGACGAGAGTAAGTCATCTACCCTCCCTTGTGGAAGTTGAGGAGACAACCAAGACCAAATTCCGTACAGCAGTCAAACCTAGGCAGTCCTATACAAAACATCACACTGAAGACTTCTTTTACGGAAATATTTTCCCTAGTATTTCATCAGGGTCCCAATCCTACATCTTCCTACAGCAACCATTCTTAAAATTTTTCTAGCAAAAGGCCATGGTGATTTGACATGTCCCAAATGCTCGTTATTCAGCAAGTGCTGCTGAATCCATTTGCAGTAGCTTGCTCTGGGAGCAGGTTGCGTGCATCGTGCAGTTTCAGGGAGGGCCTGGGAACTGGGGTGCGTGTTTTCCACCACACTGCAAACGCAGCAGGATGACAGGGAGATGCATGGCAAGAGGCCTCCCCTGACAGACATTAGCTACGCGTGCTACATTCGCAGCGCATCTCATCTATATAGCTGCTCTGGGACAGATTAAAGAAAACATCTACATGAAGTCAGTGATGATATCAAGTTTGGTCATACTAAAAATACTTTAACAAGTCCTATGTAAGGGAATTAAATTTGCTGCAATTTAAAGAAGCGTCCACCTTCACAGAGTAAAACAGAGATTCACAACACTTCTCTCTTTTTGAACTACCCTTCCAGAAACTTGATAATCCAAGCACAAAGCAAAATAAGAGCGCATGATAACATTGGAGAAGCAGTTGAGTATTTCTTATGGGAACACATGCACCATGGAATGAGACTGTCAGATACCATGGCCAGAGTGACATGAAACATGTGCTTGATACTACAAGCTGCAACTACAAACTACGCCCCTCCAGGGAAACCTGCGTGCTCGACTACCTCTCTGAAGTGCCTGTACACCAATGCACGCAGTATGGGGAATAAACAGGAGGAGCTGGAGATCTGTGCGTGGTCACAGGGCCACGACCTCATTGCGATCACGGAGACGTGGTGGGACAGCTCGCATGACT
>VZSC01004278.1:127754-149921 GCA_013398225.1 Steatornis caripensis
TATGAGGAAAGGCTGAGAGAGCTGGGTCTGTTCAGCCTGGAAAAGAGAAGGCTGAGAGGAGATCTGATCAATGCTCACAAATATCTAAAGGGTGGATGTCAAGAGGACGGGGTCAGACTCTTCTCAGTGGTGCCCAGCGACAGGACAAGGGGCAATGGGCACAAACTGGAGCACAGGCAGTTCCACCTGAACATGAGGAGGAACTTCTTTACTGTGAGGGTAACAGAGCACTGGCACAGGCTGCCCACGGAGGTTGTGGAGTCTCCTTCTCTGGAGATATTCAAAACCCGCCTGGACGCATTCCTGTGCAACCTGCTCTAGGGGCACCTGCTTTAGCAGAGGGGTTGGACTAGATGATCTCTAGAGGTCCCTTCCAACCCCTACCATTCTATGATTCTATGACTACATTATTTTCATCTGCCTTTTGTTTCTAAAGGGTCAAAATAATGTAGTACAATTTTTAGAAGTTGTCTTTTTTTAAACATGTATTTAATTACTATCTGTTCTACAGATTTCATTCTCTCCCACTTAAACCTATCAGCCTACTTAACCATAGTATTTTTAAAATGAGATACACAAACTGCACTATTTGTTGTGTTGAAAAAAATCAAGCAAATTAACTTCCACGAATACAACATGTACTCCTGCATTATCTTTCACTGCCTCCCCTGGTGTATGTGAGGGGAGTAAGGGTGCTTCCTATGGTTATTAAAGCTCCATCCTTTCAATTTCCTGAAGGTTTTTAGTAGAGAAGCAACGCTTAAAAGCTAGTGTAATGTTGACTCATCTTTACATGACAAAAACTAAATGAAATACTCTTTGCAATGGTCTGTTATATAGGGTTTGCAGGGATTTTGGAGGGGAGGGTATGGATGGGTAAAATGCTTGTGGGTAAAGTTGCTGCAGTACAGGAGGGGTGCAGGTGGTCCCATCATGCGTATCAGGAAAATGCTTGGAATAAATCTCAAATCACTTGCTGGGGTTCCTTTTACCAAGGCAATTTAAGGATGCGAACTTTGGTTTTCACCCCTCATTGCATCACAACTGAAGAGTAAGGCTTGAATTTGTTTACTTCTCTACAGAAGCAATAGAGAGCACCCAGTCAATCTCAAAGGCACTCCCAAGTGCTTTCTTTTAGAAAATGTTCTTAGATACATGACAGGCCAACTCTTCAACGTCTATCCCTCAATGCTGGTAATCACCCCATTACCAGCAGAGTGAACACCTCAACGCATCCCTTGAATCTGGGTCATCCGCAATGCAGCCATTTGCCAAAAATAGCGGAACAGCCTAAGAACAAGAGCACGGGTGAAAAGCTGAAAGAGAGCGAGGAGCAGATGGGACGGTGGGAAGGGAAGCGACACATCCTGACTAACAGTTACTGGCTATTTTATCTATCTGCAGTTAGGCACACTGAAAATGGAGGGCAGGGTGTGACTGAGCAGCTGGGGGAGCAGATGGGACGGAGGAAAGGCTGAAAATTGTGACAAAGCTCTGCCAAACAGAATGTCAATTTATTTAATTTTTAAAGTGAGCAGTAGAAATGAAGATGGGTTGGGTCCAAACAGTAGGGCAACTTCTAAAAATGTTTGTTAATACACATTGTCAGTGGGTAATAGTGACAAAAGTGTGTTTGGGAGACTGCAGAAACAAAGGGTGGGACTACATGTGCTTCTTAATGTTGGTAGAAGTTAGGCTCAAAGAGCAGCAGGAGTAAGAGAAAGGCAGCTAATGAGAGGCTGACGTGTCAATGTAATACCTACTCCTGCACTCTGAAGCTGAGGGACAGATATTGAATAGGGTAAGAGTAGAGACTGTACCACAGAACAGAAAAGCAACAAAAGTAAAGAATTCTGGTTGAATACACATGCAAAATATCAATTTATGAAACAATCCAGAAGAAATTGTGGAATCCCCAGAGCTGTAACAGCAACAAGATAAGGAACAGGCCTGCAAGAAGAAAATGAACGAGATGTGCTACCAGCTCTTACCCATCAACAGCTGCCACACCAAATGGAAGAATAAATTTAATTTCCCATCAACGTATATCGTGCCCTTTAGTAATCATGGCAATCTTTCCTGTTTGCTCCGTTCCTCATCTAGCTCTAACCCAGAACCCGTCCCCTTTACTTTACTTTGCTTTATTTTTCTGGCATTTTATTTTGCTTGCAGTTGTTCCCTCCCTTCTCTCCAAGCTGAACCGTGGCCTGAGGTCATCTCCTGTTTCTTTTCAAGGTATATACTTTCCTTCCAAAGCAAAGGCGAAAATTAGCTCCTGGAAGGTTCACACATGAAGGCAGGAACTGACAACATTTTTCCAAGAGACAGGATGATGCAGATGACCTGTAATTCCCTACATCAGTCCTATAAAAAGAGGACCACACAATTAAAATCAAGCAGCTGTCAGTTAAGACCTATTTTCACAAATAGAACTTGTTTCTGAATTTAGGAATAAATGCTATATATAGTATTTGAGAAGATACTCATCTTCTCTATTGATGTCTTACTAAACATTCACTCAACAAAACGCTGTCTTGCACTAGCATCAGTTCATTTTTAGATTTTTCCAAAAGATCTACATTTATAGCATCTCTCAGCAAACAGTCAACCCCCCCTTCTGTTTGAAGAAAGCCTCCTACCAGCTCGAATGTATGCGCTACACTTACAGATGCATGTGTGAAAGTTTCACGTACACAGAAGTAAATTTCTGTACTTGCTCCTACACTTACTCTTCACTCTCAAAGAACCTGCCCAAACATTATTTATTTTAAAAAGTGGCAGATTGTGAAAAGTGCGAAATGAACAGCACTGAAACACACCATCCTCCTTTCTGTTTTATGTTTAAAGCAGGGAATTTAACCATGTAATGGCAGTGTACAGACTTGTATAAACTTGCCTCAGCTCTCACCAAGGCCAGGCTGAGACAGCCATGCACCTTCCTCTGTGTCCTGGTCCCTGACACCCTTATTTTTGTTCTTCTGGTTCCCATTCTGCCCATTCTGGTTCTCTCAGTTCCCTCACCCACATTTTACAATTTTTACCTTTTAAAATGTAATCAAATTGGGAAAGGATCTAACCACCAATCATTAGTGCTATATTTTGTTCCTACCCTCATGGCTCTCCCACACTGCTACTGTGAAACTGTTAACGAATAAATAACACACAGTAATAATCCCTATGGAGACATCTGATAAATGCTCTCAGCAAATACAGACCTCACTTTCCCTCTGGAAAGTTTCTGTAGCTCAAGGCACCGCAGAAAAACAAGAGTGCAACCACTCCTTGGTACCTTAACTTGTATTTCCATAACTGCTGACATCTGGACTAATTTTTGAGGCGAGCTGTATTCACATAACAGTAACAAAGAAGCACATAACTAGCATCGCTCTGCCTTGTTTTCACCCCATAGCATGATTTACTTGCTTTTCAAACTGCATTACGGCCTGAGTGCCAGAAAACTGCCTGATGTCTCCAAAACAGAAGAGGAAGCAAATAATGCTGGTAGGTGGGAGAATCATCTTTTTGTTGTGACAACTGAGCAGCTATGCGAGGGGCTTCCCAGCTGACATCGCAGTCTGAAGCAGAGCAGCAATCATCTGGTTAAAGACAGATGGAAAATCATAACAGTTTCTTCACTGCTGGCATCAAAAATAGTATTTCTTGCACAGATTTGACAAAAAAAGGGATACTTGTACTCAAAAGGTATGAAATGACAGAATGTTATCTCTGAAACCTTACTGCAGCCGCTTTTGTCATTACGGTATAAAAGCCTGTATCATATGGCATATGCTTATCCCTCACACAAAACACCACCTACTAGATTTTCAGTCTTTATTACTCAGGCTGAGGTAAGAAGTTCCCTCAGTACAGAAAACGAGAGTCAGGGCACAAGTGTGTGTCTCTGTGTACGTATTTTTAGCAGAGCCCTCAAAATGTTTTGGGATCCACTTTCATGAAGACAAATGAACCCTCACAACAAGAGGGTGGGGAAGAGAGTAAAAAATAAAATCAAGCAAAAGCAG
The DNA here is from genome assembly GCA_013398225.1 of Steatornis caripensis. Taxonomy (NCBI): domain Eukaryota; kingdom Metazoa; phylum Chordata; class Aves; order Caprimulgiformes; family Steatornithidae; genus Steatornis; species Steatornis caripensis. Next base: position 131,777 of record VZSC01004278.1, read on the forward strand.
AAATGTGGCAAGAATTACTTGACTCAGAATTCTTGTTGGCAAAGCTGAAAGTCAGTGGAAAAAACCTAGGATGCATGAGCCAGCCCATATTCACCTTTGACGGTCATTCAGCAGCTCAGTACAAAACCGCACCTTGGCAACTCAGCTTGTTGCTTCTAGGTACCATACACAAAGAAGGGTTGTCACAGGTGTGCCCTGGCTAATGTTCATATGTAGGGAAAGGAGTTTCCATTGATTTTGAGTCAGAGTACATCTGCTTTGGCCAGCAGAGATTTCTGGTTACAGCAATGGTATGGCTGAACTCAAGGTTGGGGTGGGGGGAGTGGGGCAAGCCCATCCACTGGTCTGGGGTTTGACATTATGCATGATACCTATATCTCAGAGACCAATTCTGCACTAGAGAATAACAGTTTGATTAAGGGACTTGGTTCAACTACTCCACTTTACATTCTCATGGATTGTCAGAGAGTGAAGTTACAAATCCAACAGAAGTTCACAGCAAGCATGTAATAAGGTTACAGAGAAAGTCTCACTGGCAATGCTTGCCACTTAATTGAATCACCATGGTGCAATAAAAATACATACGAAATACACAAAACTATTAGTAAAAAAGAAAAGGCCAGACAGGACTGACATTAGTAAACCAGTGATATAAATACTCTTTCTACCAAATGAATCAAAATAAAGATCAAAGTCTAGTGTGTGCTGAAGAACAGCTGAGAAGGGTCTTTATTTATTACAGAGATCTTATTAAAGATCTAATCTTGCAAGATGGTCAACAAACACACTTGCCTTGAACAAGTTTCTAATGTTTGGTCAGATCTTGCCTGAGACAGCTGCAGAAGGCGGTTTCACGGTTATCTCATGGTAGTTTAAAGTGAGTTATAAGTGCAAGAAGAAATTCCGTCATTAAAGGAGTTAGTTATACATTTGCTCAATGTATATAGGACATGGCTGTGAAAATCGCAAGGAATTTTTACCTTGGCTAGGTATTTGAATTTGGGCCCTAAATTTGGGCTGAGTAATTACTGCAGCAAATCCCAACTGGTTTTGTTGTCCCACGGACTTTAAATACAGAGGCTCAGCCTACTACCCCGTACTGCTTATATACATTTGCGAGGGGAAGGTTCCAAGTAGTTGAGCTCCTCCTCTTCCACTTCCTCTCCTTGGCTTTTGTCTCTTACACTGTACTGCTTTGGGTGCTTTTCAGATTCCTCACCATGAAACAAATAATGAGCAATAAAATAACCAGAAGTGGTAAAGCTTTCTGCTGGGATAAAAAGCCAAGTCAGCTCAGCAAAGATTTCCACCAGGAAAGTGTGCAGAGGAGGAAGTGACGAGACTGCAAGGAAGAGAGGAAAGGGAAACTGAACCTTTCACCCTCCAACAGCAGCGAGCTCTTAGATCAGCTGAACTTCCCTGTCGAACGACAGAGGTTAGGCTCACTGGCCAGTACCTTTCCATGCTCCACACGAACTGTCCGCAGAATCATTGCATAATGCATAACTTACCAATAACTGTAGGAATTCTAATGCACCTAACAGAAGAAATAGGGCAAACAAAATTAAACAGAGAAAAAAACCAGACAAAACCCCCTCAGCACGCCCAGCTTTTTGAAAGACATCTAAAATTCTGTTCTCTGAGAAGCTTAGGATGCCAATTGTCATTGACCACATCACTGTGGTCACCTCCCACAACAATGGCAATTTAACTATAGAGACAAGTGTACGGAGTTCATTCTTCTGGGGGGAAAAGAAAAAATCTAACACACTAACCAAAACCATGTACATGGTATAAATTATTTCCCTTTTTGCAAAGGGGAAAAAATTGTTGGAAAGGCAATCAGAGTGTACTGAAATGGACTTAATTAGCGCACCTTGTTACAGTCATAAATGAAAATGTAGAAATCAAAGTATTTTATACTTTAAAACCCCAGAACACTTACAAGGCTAGTACAAATTACTTCAAAATAAGCCATGCTTACAATTAGTTGGTTTCTCAAATTGAATTGTTTATGGTGTATTTAGTTTCTTACTAAACAAAGCCAGAATTAAGATCTTAATCTAGAAATTCATCATAGCACAATTTTTAGAAGGAGATCCTTATGTCTCAATTTAAAAAATTATTACTAGACTGAATGGCATGTTTTCGCTTCACAAAAGAATTAAGAAGATAAATGTTGCTGGTTTGATCGAGATTAAGGCATTAATTTTAACAATCTGCCAACTTCACCCCCTTTGCTACATCTTCTTTTGGATGATTTCCAGTATTTCTTTTTTTAAAATCCATTGACTTAAAGACGTTGTCAGCTATTCCAAGGTTTAAATCATTCTAAACCTATTTTTAGACCAAGATTTAATTTCTTGTATAGATCTATATCTCGCTTTCCGTAAGAAAGGAGAAGGGAAAAATGTAAATCACTGGAAGAATGATAGCTATTTGCATTTTCTTTTAGAAATCTGACACATTATTTATTAAAAGTCAATACAAATTCTGTCATTGATTTTAAACGAGTTACTACTGGAGTCCCTGTTCATCTGTAAGAAATTAATACAGAAGCAGTGAAACAAAGCACGACTTTGCTCAGTATGGGTCTAAATATCTCCTGAAAAAGTAAAAAAAGAACTGATAAAACCCACAAACTTCTAAATAAAAAGTTCCCAGCTATGCCCTAACATATGATGCATAGCATTTATTGCTGTTGTATATCAATGTTTTAATGAAAAGACAACATTACTTAATTTAACTCTAATTTACTAATATCTAACAAGTAATCTCTATGGGGAAAAAAAGATACATAGGTAACTGCTCACAACACAATTCACTGAAGCGTGAAAGTTCAGAGCAGTGCAAGCTGAAAAGCACATAAGAAGGAGTGTCAGCTCTTTCAGAGCTGAAATCAGGAAGCTAGGCATTGGTTTGTAACCAGTACAAATGAAAAGTTTCAGATCCAATTTTTTGGGTCAGCAAATTTACTGTTTTCAGTAAATATTTGTTTATATGCTGATCTTACTTCTCACAAATAATGCCCATGCTTCTTTGTTCACTCTAGTTACTATGCCTGAGATAACATTTTAAAACTGTCAGACTGCTATAAAAGTGTTATTTACCCATATTGCCCTAGGTTTCAAGTGCTGAGATTTAAATTACCATAAAATCTGCATAAATATAGCTTCCAATACTTTTTATATATATTCTTAGTCAGCACGAGGATTCCGTGAAGGACAAGACTCAGATGTGCTTTATTTAGACTTCTAAATCTTTCTTTTACAAGAGAATTGAGACAATATAGTGGGGAAAAAGGGGAAGCAGTTTTGATATAATTCTCGTTATTCTTTGTGATCAACTCAATTTTAAAAACAGAGCAGAATTAAAATTCAACTTATTCCTCAAGATTTTTTTTTTTTACATTTTACTAATTAAACACCTCCTGCTCAACTGAATTATGTAACAACTTCAACAATAATAGATGAGGAGGTTTGGTAAATAGAATGGGTTAAAAAAAGCATAAACCTGTGCTTTGCATTTTTTCAGAAACTCATCTGCTATTCTGGGGACAAAAATAAACTTTCTTTTTCAAAAATAGCCATCAAGAGACAACACAGAAAGTGAGTGAAGCACAAGAATGCAAAGGATTTCAGCTTGCCAACAGATGAAACATAAGTGAAAAACCCATCCTCCAGAACAAGGTCCTCAGCGCCACGGTGATGAGACTTGCAGCAGACCTCTTGCTTAGACAGGATTATGGGAATGCTTCCAAAAGCCAGATTACAGGGGAAAAAAGGAAATTTATACAGGGCATTAGGGAATTTGCACTCCATTTTAAACGTGATACTTCTTAGAGAATGTCACATCACTCCACCCCTTGATAAGGAAAGGTCAAAGTCCAACCACTCATCTGCTTCCCAGTCTCAGCATTCAAGAAGAAAATGGGAGTTTGTTAGAAGAGTGAGGAGAGAGCAATGAGGGGTAGTTTGCAAATACTGTAGCTCAGTTGTAAAGAAACCTTCAAGGCAGAAGTCAAAGCGTGACTCAGCTGTAACAACACGCAGCGAGATCTGCCTAATGCACTAATTCAGATGCCAAAACTATTCATATGAAAAATGTTGACTTCAGAAACATTTCAGGGAAAGATGTGAAAGTGTCTTCTAAGGAACATCTACAGCCATGTTTCTAAACAGAAATGGAAAACAAGGGAGACATAGAAGACATCGGGTAGTCCTTTAAAAGCACTGAATGAAAACAAAAGGGAGGAAAGGGGTAAAATGCACTTGGTTCATTGTTAGGGAGTTCATTTATACAAAAAAGAACCCTATTACCAGCATTGGTTAACTATAATTAGAACAATGCGTTAGAAATTAATCCAACATATATAACCCCACCTTCATAATGCCACGTCCTTATAATTTCTACGATATTTAAGCACGTAATTGCTTAAGAGTTCTTTTAAAATTTCTAACATAATGACATCAAATACAAAAAGCCCCTACACTTATATTTCCTCATACAGCTGGATGCATAAAAAACTATGTTGTCTTCCAGTCCAGAGACAAAAGTATGCAGCTGGTCAGATGGTGAAGCTCAGTTTCACCCTAGAGGGTGGATTAATGGATCTGATAAACTCATTCTCTAGGAAGGAAAAAAGCTGCTTCCAGACTGTCACTGAAGTCGCAGTGACGGACAGCTGGATGATACAAGGTAGCACTGGCTGTTATTGGCCACTAAATTACTTAGCTGTATCAGTTGCCACACATAGGATGCCACAACAGTGAAAACTGGGATGGGTGGGATGGAGAACAAACATAATTACTTGAGCATCAGGACTTCATCAGGCTGCAGAGTGAGTTACCACCACCACAACATTATATACGAGTATGAATTCTGTGCACTTATCACTACTAAGGAAGCAAGACATAGGAATTATTTATTCTTACAGTTATTAGAAGAATTGGGATTTAATAGTGAGCAAACCTGCAGACTAAAATGACCATCTAACTTAAAACAGCACTTTCTGCATATGATTGCATGTCAAAGACAATTTTCTCCTTTGGAAATGACAGTATGAAGGGAAAAAGTATAAGTAAAGTAAAAATACCAGAGGTCTTCAAAGCAAAACAGTATTTTCTTTACTTGGCTTTTTAGTGGCATAAGATTTCCCAGTGTAAGCTTGTTCCCAGATGCAAGCAGCTGCTACACACGCATTTGTCCAGGAAACACATGGTTAGAAATATACACTCCTAATTTTAGCAAAGATGAATATTTTAAGGCCATCCTGAGTGAAATCAGAATACAAATGTTAAAACTGGTTTCTGTTCAGCCATATACAATGTGACAAGCAGTTCATTACTCTAGGACTGTACATGAAGCTTTTAAGACCATGCATATTTCAATGTTTGCTTTGCTGATACTGTGCAAAATTCTAGTTACATGGCTTACCTCAAATATTGGAGGGCGGGCAAGGGGATGCTAACTCTTCTATCTGTTATCCATGACTTAATCTAGATTAAGCCAAACTAGTAACCAGGAACTAGGAACTAGAACCAGGATGAGCATGGAGCCAGGCAACGAGAACATGAAATGAAGAGATTCAACTTACAATTAAATCTTGAATAAGTGAAATAGAAAGCATCCTCTTGACGCTGTTTTCCACAATTACTCCAAGCCAATTAAGCGCTCCCCAGTACCACAGATAACTCTGTCCTCCATGCCAATAGCTTACAAAGGCAAAAGTGAGGGCTGTGGAAAAGAGCGTTCCCAGCAGACTGGACTGAGATCCTCCCATTGGAACATAAATGTACCTGTAGGCGAAACGACAGATAAGCAATGTTATTAGAGATTTCACAGAAATCTCAGAAAAACATCCACTACAGAGCAAATTTGTTATTTTGTGGCATAAAAAAGGAATTTGAATAACTACCTGACATTCTCTATTCACAGAGCTTGCCCTAGTTTCTGCAAAGCTGTAGACCATTTAATGAAATATGTGCATCTACCATTTGGCAAAAAGACAATTTTGTGGTCACGGGAACTCTGCATTAGGCAAATGTATAGCATAAACTACATTCTCAAAATTACAAAAGACAAATGTTCAGGTTTTTTAAAATGCAGTAGTTGTAGGTTAACTTATATACACAGAAATTACATGTAAACTTCATGTGAATTCAAATTGTAAGACTCTTAACAAAATAATTTAGAATACTATGTAAAATCATATATAGTCATAACCCATAGAATGTTTTCCATTTGTCAGAAATGTAGACACATGCAAACATGTTTTATTTTTAAAAGCCTGTCATTTCTTTCTTTTTAAATCTTTCATTAAAAACTATACAAACGGAAAATATTTCGTGTCTGGTTCTCATATTATACTCTCAGGATCATGTCTCCCTAATGACCTTCAGGGCACACGTACCAAGAAAACCCCCAAAACCTATACGAAGCACCCTGCATGCAATTATTTTTTGTATTTAAATGGAATGCAGCAGTCAGAACTTTAGTCTTTAACTAGTCTCACAGGCCCCGCTGCTTTGGACAAATTACTTCTACGCAAAGGACTACAGAAATGAGACACCAAAGCAGCTCATCCCCTCTTAGGACATACTTTCCCAGCACCTTCCCTCTCCCTTTTTAAAGGCCGATCGTTTTATTTTTTAGGCCTAGCCCACTGTCCTTACCAGTTCCCCTTGCAGGCTGGCTGGAGGAGGGCCGGCAGCCCCGCTCCACAGCCCAGAGACCCCAACCCTGAGCAGCACCTCCATGCCCCTGCGGCCCTGCAGGCACAGCAGCACCTTCTTTTGCAGAGCTACACCCAGAGGAGCCCAAAAGAGGACACTGTCGGCCCTCCTGCTCTCAGCAAATCTCTCTGTTGTACATTTACTGAAACACAGCATTCAAAAGTAACCCAGACACCATCGAAGAGACACATCTCTGTGACAGAGACCTTACTCTAAGCCCTAAGGAAACCTTTCTGTTGACCTCGTGGGGTCCTGGATTAAATCCACGGCACAAAAGGTAGCTTTCACTGCAGAAGTAGCTCTAGGTTTCCATACAGTCCCTTTCTCTGCACTGAGACAGGGCTTCTGTGTAGGCACCAGCCATCTTGTCAGCACAGGCAGCCAGCAACAGCCCAGCAGCAGCAGCTTGTTCATTTGCAATTGCAGCTCAGTTTAGGTTGGCCTGAATGGCTTCCAGATTACTGTGCAGAGAAAAATAGGCTATGCTCTGATTTTTAGTCTTTAACAGCAGCAGTTAGATAATTGAGCTGCAATAACTCATAATCCTGATGAACGTTCAAGATCAGTGAAATTTTAGCTACTAGTGAGGCCCATGGCAATTGTGCAACTGAAAATTCACTTGTGCTATCTTTGTGAAGACTTGTCTGAAGAAGGTCAGAAGCCAAAAGGAGTCACATAGCCCTTACTAACACTTCGACCTTCCCCTCCAGTACTGCGGAGAGTTTGTCTCCTTGCCCAGAGGAGAAACGCAAAGCAGAGAGCAACGCTTCTCTCCTTCTCTGCTAACTACGATACGAAAGTAGAATCACAGAATACCAGGTTGGAAGGGACCTCAAGGATCATCCGGTCCAACCCTTCTTGGCAAAAGCATGGGCTAGACAAGATGGCCCAGCACCCTGTCCAGCTGAATCTTAAAAGTGTCCAATGTTGGGGAATCCACCACTTCCCTGGGGAGAATATTCCAATGGCTGATTGTTTTCATTGTGAAACACTTTCCTCTTGTGTCCAATGGGAATCTCCCCAGGAGTAACTTGTACCTGTTACCCCCTGTCTTTTCCACGTGACTCCTTGTAAAAAGGGAGTCTCCATCTTCTTTGTAGCCACCCTTTAAGTACTGCAACATGGTGATGAGGTCTCCCCTAAGCCCTCTTTTTTCAAAGCTGAACATACCCAGTTCTCTCAGCCTTTCCGCACATGGCAGTCTCCCCAGTCGTTTGATCATCTTTGTGGCCCTAAAAGAATGAAGGTTGGCTGCCATTTTTTGTCACAAGTGCACTAACCAACCTCAGACTGCATTGTCTTGCCTTCCCTTGTCAGGGCATTCCTTCTAGCAATCTTAAAATAGGTATAAAGGACTGCTGGATGTTGAGTCATTTCTCTCAAGCAGTGTGAAGAGAAATTCTGTATGTTCCTGTGGTTTTTATGCCAAAAAAAGTGAAAAATCCATTATTATGTTACAGAACACATCAGTAAAAAAAAATACTTGCTACCTCATCATCCATGCACATCATAACCACGTTGTGTTCCCGTGCTTACACTCTTACATTGTCAGGCCTGCCTACAAGCAATAGGTAACTCAGCATGCAGCCAGGGCCAAATCCTGGCTCCATGCCAGCCACTTTGTGCTTTCTGGTAGAACCAAAATTGTCTTGCCAAAGAACTACCACAGGAGCCCTCCGTCATTACAAAAATGCATTTTGCTTATTTTTGAGCATCAAGAATCTAATTTCTCCATACCTTTCCTGTGAGTTTACACATAAAAGTACCCATTCGATTACAGAAAGCTATATTTACACTCAAGTGTGAGGGAGAATAAACCAGTGAATTGTATTAATTGAGACGGAAGACCGAAGCAGCACGATACTTCCGTATTATCATTTGTGACACAACACGGCCTTTGTAACTAACAATTTGTTGTGGTTAAACTTAGCCAGCAGCTAAGCCCCACACTGCCCCTCGCTCACTGCCCTCCGCTGTGATGGGGAAGAAAAGGAGACTCTTACAGTACATTAGGAAGGTTGTTCTGTCCTCCAGTTCACCAACAAAATCCATGAGGAGGGAAGAAGGGAGGCAGGGAGAGAGAGAGCACTTAAGGGGCAACAGCTACTACAATTTGGTGTCGTATTTATCTGCATGCTTCCCAACATTTTCCTTCTTACCAATACTACCATCTGCCTTCCATCTACCGTACAGTCCTTCTGTACTGTGATTAGAAACTCAGGGTTTGCACAAATGGAGAGGTTGCTGTAGAGCACGCTGATTTGCTGTGCAGAATAGCATTACGTAAATAGCTCACTTTAAGCTTCCACACAGTTTTTAAGACTATTTCCATTTCTAATCACAGAAAATTTACAGAGAAGCAGAAAACCCCCAGTTCAGGGGCTATTAGAACATAAAAGTAATCATGGGTCCTCATGGCAGACTAACACAACTCAAAGGAACGCCCTCGTGGCAGAAGTTCTTAATGGCTCATAAGCAGATTACATATCTACCATAGATGCGCGAGGAAGGCAGACTTAGCTGAAAAACGTGGTGCCAATGCGCAGCAACTTCATCTTAATTCACATACACACAGAAAAAGAAAACTCAGCGGTAATTTGGTGGTCAATGATCCAAAGACAGATAAATGAAGGAAAGCAACAAAGTATTTTGCAAAGACAAAAGGATGTTAAGGCAAGTAGATCTGAGGATGGTAACCGGTCATGTTATTTTAGAGGGATGGGTAACGCTGGGCCCCCTTAAGATCCATGAAAATTACAGACAGGAAGATTAGCCCTGTGGAAGTTGCTTAGTATCAAAAAAAATGCAGGCTAGGTGAGTATCTAAAAATAAAACATCAACTTAGGGGATCAAAAGTCAATCCCTGCCAAAACTTCAAAGGAAATTTGAAGGTGAAAGAACAGAGATTTCTAGGCAGGCTCTCAAAGAGGACACAGGCCAGGCTCTGTCAACCATTCCTAGACTGGCTAGACCTCTCAATGACAAGGAAAGGCACTTCACGTTGTCAGAAGAAAAAGTTGTGTATATTAGATGGAGAGAAAAGAAGGGAGAAGAGAACTCCACGTAGATTAAATATCTCAAAACATCTGAGGGGCATTCGAGGCACATAAATACAAATAAATACTGAGAGAATGTTACATAGTAAACGTTATTTGAACACCCACCTGACACGACTAAACATCCATTCTTAGCCTTCTCCTCTCAAGGAAAAGATGCTGTCAGTCTTTACCATATTTCCATAGACTCTGTTTTGATTTCAAACTAAAACTTACATGCTATTAAACATGCTACTTTCACAAACAAAGCATAACTGTGTATGTGTCTTCTGAACAACCAAGCGCCTTACTTTTAGTCCCACTTAGAGTAGTTTAAATCAGCTTGTCTACAGCCAGCAAGCTGTTTCATTTACACAACTTATCTTAATTTTAACTCACTAAGTGAACATTAGAGAATTGGGTAAAATATGTAAATGGTACCATTTAAATCCCTAAAGTAATGCCAACACAAACATAACAGCTGAGGTATTTAAAAGTGACGTTTACTTACAGAGAATAACTTTTAAATCCAATAACCATTTTGTTCCTTTTCTTGAAGTGGTAATCTACAAAACAATCATAAGAGATCTGACAAGCATTCCCTTGGAAAACATACTGTTTCTTTTGTTTTAATGACACGCACATTATAAAGTTTTTATTCTGATAACTTTAGAAAACTACTAAGAGGAGCATTTGCAACCAGTTAAGAATCACTCTGAAGGGCTTTTATTCCTTGAGGCCTCAATGCACTGCTCTTACTTCCACATGCATCTAATTTTAAACACATTTAAATCTTGAAGTAAGTGCAAGAAAAGCACCTGTTTAAATGCTGTTCTGTCCAGGGGCTTTCTTCAACATGTGCTTCAATTTCTTACTGAAGTAAGGCCACACAGCAAGATACGTGCTATCTGTGATTTTTCTTCCCCTGTCCTTAGCTATTGGTCTTGGAATGTCTTTTCCAGAACCAGGTGAAATGTAAATTCTTTTAAAATGTTAATTTGCTTATAATGGCAAACTTTTATTTCAGGGAACATTTGATTTTCAAAATTCCAATACCTCTCTAAATTTCAAAGCACTCAAGTGTTAGCCATACTGTTTTGAGTTGGATAGTTACATAGCCAAAGTTAAAAAAGCAATAATAAAGTCTTCCATCTTACGTCTCGACAACAGAAATCGCTCGAGGTGCTGTACAGGGATGCTGCCCATTTGTGGACATGTATACCAAGTTTGATCCGGGCAGCATTATGCCTGGAGAATTTGATCCTTTAAGTCAATAAACAGTTGTTCACCATTAGTCATGAAATCAATGCTCAACGTGAGCTTGAACAAGTTTGAGGATAAACAGCCAAGTTACCATTCATTTTGCTTCTAAATGACCCCAAGGATTGTCACCACAAAAGAGATTTGATTGAAATGAAAAGTGTGGCAGGAGATAGGGTGACAACTAGACGGGAATTCCCTCTAGAAGTGGGGTTGGGCTTCCTTTATTTATTTATTTTTAATCCTGTGTTTTCTTTTTGTGGCCTTAGACCATTGTTTTCAAATTTTTTCTCTACTGCATAATGAAAAGATTTCAGACCCAGTTCTGCAAATTCTTACTTCTGGGAGAGCTCTTACGATTCCTGTTTTGTCAGTTCAAGCTTTCATTGACTTGGATGGAACTATGCAGAGCTCATATGTAAAGCACACCTGTAAGTCTTTGCAAGACTGTGTCCTACATGAATAAATCTGGTTTAAATCAGACACATCTCCTGTAAACAAGACTTTGAAGGCTGGGCCCCACATATTTGCACCTAAAATAATAAAAAAAAAAAAATTGGAGGTATTTGGAATACCATTTGGCAAAATTTCCATTAGGAGAGGTAAGCCTTGTTCTTACTGTGACACTCAATTTTTTTACACAGTCTAATAATTTTGCTGGGCAAAGCTTTTTAAGCTCTGTAAAATTGTCTCACCTCAGCAGCTTAATACGATGTTTAGAGACACCTTGACAAATGCAGACCCTTTAAAATATTTAAGCTAATGTTGGCTGCAGGCAAGCCTTATTAAATTACCACAAAAATGTTTAATGAGAAATTAAGTCCATTTGGGTTACAAAGCATTAATGAGAATATTCATATGCAAGAAGACTCGGCTTTACAAATATGACCTGAATTTTGTTTCACTTTCCAGTTGTTAGTATATTTCCCAACAAAGACTGAGGGTGCAGCCTCCTACTAAAAAACTAAAAAGTGTTTAATGTATTTTTCTTCCCTTGCATTCAACGCCAAAACCGATCCAAGTCAAGTCCACATGTCAAAGGACAGATAACTGGGGAATACTGAACAAATCATTTTGAATTCAGTCTTCCAAGGAAGCTGATGTTTTCAGAGATTCACTTATTTCTAATGAAATTTTAATCTAAATCATAATACTTTCTTTTAATAGAAAAATCGATGGACTGCTGTGTTTAGTTTTCTCCCAGTCACATCTAGGAAAGAAAGAAACCCTGCGTACCACCTGTTTGCAGTCAAATGCAAAACTACCAGTCAGCTATCTTTGATTGCAATGGAAGTGGAAGAGGTTCCGGATGACCAAAGAGTCAAAAGACTGGTTAAACCACTAAGTCCAAACCAGAGCCCCAACTTTTTTGCTGATGGTAGGACCCCATATGTTATGGCCGAAACAGCCTAGAGTGAAGTGCCTACAGCTCAGCTACTGGGCTAGAGGGAGCTGTGAGGGAACCAGCTGGCTGATGGAGCCGGGAAGCAGGCGCCTCCTCCCATGTAAAGTTTGCAGAGCTCCCTGAAGCTGTTCTGAACTTAACTCCCCTCAGGGGCTCAATTCAATCCTGATACTCACAATACACCTACCGTGTGCTGGTAAGATCTAAGCTCAGCACGAAGCACAGCAGTCAGGCTATACTCCTTTGAAAACCTGGCTGGAGGAGGGATCTATTAATAGAACTGTCACTCTTTGCTTCTAAAATGGTAGAGGTCAGGCTCTTTGCCAAGCAGGCCGACACATCTTGTCTCCCAGAGGAGTGATCCAGCTGTCTGTTACCAGGCTGCCACCAGGCAGAAAAGAAAATGAGATTCAAAGAGTGAATATGCAAGAAAAAACAAGTCTGTGGCTAAAGCATTACCCAGAGAGGCGCAGACATCCCAGTCCTGCTTTCTGCACCAGGAGTTGCTCACCGTGCCCTCAAGAATCATTAGACAAAATGCACCAGCAACACTACGAACAAAAGAATTCTTTTTTTTCCCCCCTCATTTTCCTTACTTCTCCTGACTCTTACATTACAGACCCCAGCTCAAAACTCAGAGCTCTGCAAATCTGCACCGGAGGCTGAATAGGCATAATTCTCCCACACAAATAAACCCTTTGCAGCAAATCTCTTCCCTTGCCACCTCCCCTCTCATCGTAACTGTGCATTCACAACAGCACATTTTACAGTGGTTCCCAACTACAGCTAAAGCAACAGAGACCAATTCTTCCTGTACCTGTGTCTGCACATATCGAACTATTTGTGGCTCAGTTACAGAAAAACTGTTAGGTATGTGTCATTTGTTGCTTTGACTGTGCCAAGAATAAAGTACTACATTTTCTTCCCCTCTTAGAAAGTTGTTTTGAATTCCACAGGTGTAAGCACAAGCTATTTAGCCATCCTGTTAATCTTAGTATGCCAGGTACATCAGGCAAAATGCAGATCCATCTGCATCTGTGGATTCAGATATTTAAAATACACTCATCACCATGCACTTAACAGCTACCTTTCCCAGTGTGCCTCTGTCAAAGAAGTGCATGAAAAGTAGTCACTACAATAGAATCTATATTACTTTCCTTATTAAAATATTTTTGCTTAGACACAAGGTGATAAACAGCCCTCTGCAATGTGCTAGGTAACAGAAAAGACTGTTCAATCTTCACAGATCCCTTTGTGGAGAGCTTGATGACTCTTTTCCATTTACGTATCACTTTGTACACATGCATGTCAAAGGGCTTTGTTAGTATCCATGGACCACACAGCAGTTTCACCAAACCATGCAACACCTCTGCCTCACTGGGGCGTACAGTTCTATGGACAAGCAGAAACCGAGGCGTCAGAAGACTTTCACCTGGGTAGATCAGAAATACAAATTTTTGTGAGATCACAATAATGTTTGAGATCCAAAGCTCCAAAGCCAGTGAAGACTCATTAAGTGTTACAACCTTCAGATTATAAACCCACATCAACAAAGTGTACTGCAAATACATCTCTGAAACAAAGCAAAGGCACGTAATTAATGAAAAGCAGAAATATAGAAGAGATGTTGCTTAAATACTGTAGGAAACTTGACGAATATCAATGTATCTGTTTAAATATTGAGTAGCGTTACATATTCCTCCAAGTTGCACGTGCACGATTTCAAGAGTTCTGACTTTTGACATTATTCCAACTTGAGTAAATCACTCACCTCTCCTGAGTTCACATTTGCTAGACGATACTGTCTGCAGTTCTGGGAAAAGACTACTTATAAAATACAGCCAAGGCACTGAGATGTCTAGGCAAAGCTGGGATGACTTAAATTAAGACTATACAGCACCTTCCACCCTAAAGAACTTTCATACACTCTCCAGCCTGTGTCAAAAACCCTTCAAACACCAGCAGAGTTAAATCCCCTCTGATGTAGAGTACAATCCCTATTTATCGGCCTAAAACAACGTTGCCTAATTGTTATGTAAGTGAGAATGGGTATCAAATTTTATTAAGCAGAGTGAAGCAAAATATTTACTTTTCTCAAAGCAGCATCCTTAAATAATGATGATCTCTCTTTTTTCTCATTTGTAAAGAAAGCATAAACACACTCTGCTAACACCAGTTGGGAATAGGGTTCAACCCAGATAAAAACTTAAGCGGGAAATGTCCGCTCCCGTGACGTCAGCAGCGACAGGGGACCAGAGCTAAATAAACCAATAAGTTTTAAACATACAGCAACAAATTATCCCGATGCAAAGGTAATACTTGAGTAAGAAATGCTGTAGCTACAGCCAGAAATTTAAATATATATGTGTGGAGGGGAAAGAAACAGGAAAAACAAAAGGTGCATACTCAAGGAAAAAGGAATGGTAAAAGTCTATGGGGGAAAAGCATCAGTTAGGCTATCACAGAAAGGTAAGTAGAAAACACACCATAAATCTTCTTAGCCTCCTACAACACTTAGGTTTATATCTGTTCAGTTGTCTAAGGGTAGTCTGTTTGTTAGAAAGAGAGAACAAATAATGACTGATAAAAGAATGACTTCTTTGCACTGATCTTCACAAAAATTCCCAAGACGATGAATCAACAAAACTGGTTTTAACTGGGAAGTACAAGTGTAGGCCAGAAAAGGTAGAAAATAGGTTAAAGACCATTAAGGCTGTCAGTAGCATTCCAGTTGGTGCCCCTTCACACAATTCTCTGAAAGGTATTCAAGGAAGCATCTGCTTTACACATTGGGCCACCAGTGATTGTTTTTCCTGTTTTCTGCTTCTTGGCACTTCAACAGATTGTAAAAAGCAAACTCCTTGTCTTCCTTCAAAAGTGGAGGCAACCAAACAGGAGCAAGAAAACGCGACCCAGCCTGGGAACTGCCTAACAAATTCCTGGTGGTGCTTGGGAACAAACTATAATTTGCACAATGATTTGCACAAACAGCAGCTTGTCCTCATGTCATCCTTGGTACTTGCAGCTAAGAAATAGCATGTAGCTTCTAAGAGTTAAATAGAAACAGCAACACCAAACTGGCATGTTTTCCTTCAAGAACCTCAACTAAAACAAATCTGTTAAAGTCTAAAAAGTAATATAAAGAACATCATGGTAGGATAGCTAAGGTTTAGCTTTGAAACTGCTTGCATTATTCACCAAATACTGAATGAAGCATTCAAACTGCTTCAATATTCAATAACTCATACCCCTAGCAACAGCGTGTGAGTACTTCCCAGGGCTGTAAGCAACACATGGGAAAGTACCAGACACCCACAAGCCATGGGTGACATTGGACAGAGGTGGACACTTGTCTTGCCTTCAGCCTCAACTGGGAGGCAGTGGGCAACCACTGCTCTCGGCTGTTGATTTTCCACCATCTTGCAGAGACCAGTCCCTGACTGGAAAATGGCTTCTCCCTGTCACAAATCACCACTTGCACAGGTATCACTCGACTTGGAGAGCTAGAAGCAGAACATTGTCCAATCCTTTCTGCCTCCAAGCTGAGGCAGACTCCTGCCTCCAGGAGCACTTTCCCCTTTCACAGATGGGTAACTTCAGAAAAAAACGACAGAGGAGCACGGCATTTACATGGCTACGAGGCATCCATCAGCTCCTGGCTGAGACCAGAAGGTAAGAGGCAATGAAAAGGAACCTGAATTTCAGGGGCACTCTCACCGGTGATTTGACTGTTTGCCCTGAAGTAGACTAGAAAGGCTCACCCAGGCTAAGGAGTCGTCTCCTATTCTCCCCCTTACACAAAACTCATGATTCTCAATTACGAGCTCGTACAGTGGCAGAGCATAGCCATACAGACAGAATTCATGCATAACAAAAAGTCAAATATAATTGTCTGGGGTCAAGTGTGTTGATGATGTCCTGGAACATCTTCCATTTACATTGCAAATGTTTTGTTTAACAGCACCACTGCAGAGATTGATAATGATGATCCATCTCTACAGTACTGTTTACTGAAGTTCAGTGAGAATTAATGTGGAGTGGCCATAAAATGATACTTTCTCATATTGACTTGCTCACTCACTTGATTATTAGTGATGCTAGCCTTCTTTGTGTTTCTCACCTTCTTCTATAAACTAAAGAGCCCCCAGTGCCACAACAGCAGCCCACTCCAACCTTTCTTCATTACCATTTGTCCTAAAAGACAATTCTTCTATGACTGCCTCAGTCTCCATTCTGTCCTGTACACTTTAACAGCGTTGAAAAGAAATTAAATACAGTAATGGGAAAGTTTAGAGCCAATTCACTAATGTAGAGACAGTACTAGGCTGAAACTGCTGACTCAAAAACATGAATCATGATTGCTAGCTATGAACACTTCACCAGACACAAATTATTAGTTCGGATCACTAGGTTATTCCTAAGACAAAGGGAAAATGCAAGTGTTCTGTTGATGCATATGCACCAAAGTATTACCAAGGTGAGCGCTGGATTTCTTGGCCAGTGACAGCTAAGATCAGTTTATTTGCTCCTAAGAGAAAAAGCCAGATTGTATTTTCTTTTATTGCCAGCAACACTTTCTTCATCAGTTTCAGATGGATAGGGATCTGGGTTCTGTGCTTGTTTTCAGTGCCAAGTACCCTTTGCACAAAGCCTCCTCTGCTCTACCCCTAAAATGAGCCAAATCAAAACCTTTTCAAAAATTGAGGACAAAACAATCACAAAGGTTTCTTGACCTTTCTGTAGTTACAGACGTGATACTACAACTCGTTATTTCAAGAGAAAAAGTATTGAATAATTGTGGGTTTATGTTTCTTTTTCTGCCTGTATTTACACAAATGCTTCAGATGGATGCCTGCATGTTTTGTGGATGCAGGGGTGGGGTTCATTAAGCAGAGCCTACCTTTAGCAGAGCAGTAAGACAAGAATTAATTCTTTCACCACCAACTTCGTCTGGAGATTGGATTTAGCAGAGTGAACTAGACAGATGTTTTTTCCAATTTGAGTATTTCAGCTTCTTCAATTTCCAGACTATATGCATTAAAGGATTTCCATTTTAATGTTAGAAACAATGTTTTCTACATTAAAAATTCTTTATTATAAAAACATGAGAATATATGCAAGATACAATGATTTTCTTGTCTTACATGCTGGGCAGAATAGCCATACATAATTATGACCTGGCTGTCCAGTTTTAATCTTCTAAGCATTCCTGTACGAGAACTCTTACTATGCTTCCCTGATCTGTTGGTATTTCTACTTGCACATTGATTGAGAAGAAATTGTCTCCATAAGGTGGAGAAACCATCAAGAAAATATAGTGCAAACTAAACTGCATTCCTTAACATCAAACCTGCCAGTTAAATCCTTTTCTGAGCACACGCACAGTACTAACTTTGCAGCCAAGCTGCAAGCTCTCAGTGTTAAGCTAAAATCTTATTTAAAGAACAAACATACAAACATTGTTCTCTGTACTGTGATTCTCCCCCTGTACTCTGCCCTGGTGAGGCCACATCTGGAGTACTATGGCCAGTTCTGGGCTCCCCAGTACAAGAGAGACAGGGAACTACTGGAGAGAGTCCAGCGGAGGGCCACAAAGTTGATTAGGGGAGTGGAGCATCTCTCGTATGAGGAAAGGCTGAGAGAGCTGGGTCTGTTCAGCCTGGAAAAGAGAAGGCTGAGAGGAGATCTGATCAATGCTCACAAATATCTAA
>VZSC01004278.1:172150-186142 GCA_013398225.1 Steatornis caripensis
CGGAGCGCGCTTTCGGAGAGGCCGTTCCGCGCGCGGGCGCCGCGGCTCCCGCGGCCTGCTCCGGCCCTGAGGCGGCACCGGCCGGGCAGAAGTAAAGCCGCGGCCATTTAACGGCTTAGTTCTCCTGCACGGGGCGGGGGAAACAGGGCGGGAGGTTCGCAACACGTTTCTTTTTAAGGGCGAGGATGAAGGGGTCACCTCAGAGGAGCGGCGAGTCAGATTACGAAGGTTTAGTCTGAACCATGTGCCGGCTAAAACGTAATTTACGGCAGCTGAGCTGCGTACGGCTAATTTACCAGAAGCTGGGAGTAGAAAAGAATGGTCTTCTCATCTTTTTATTTTTTTCCAGCGCCGGTCTTAACAATTCCAATATACTATCAGTCAAAAATAGCACGTGGCTTTCCAAAGCACATCTAAAACGTAAAACATGCAATAACTTTGACATTGAAGTTTATACGGGCCGCATCCTACTATTTGGAAGTTGCAATCATGGCTCTTAGCATGCCAAAGTACTAATATGGACCACAACACACGGAAGAAAAAAAAAAACAAAACCACTAAAAGTGAGAAAGACAAAAGAATTAATCAACAAAAAACCAAAGTTAAGCAGAAATTCATAAATACATACTCCAGGTGGTATAAAATCTTTATACATATGTTTAGCTTTAACTACAAGTGGCTGGTGGAATTGGAAGCACTACATAAATAATATTTTTTTAAAATGCAAATAACATTACTTATATATTCAGTTTTGTGACTCTGAAATATAGCTTGCTGCAGTTATAAAAGATGCAAAGTCCCTCAGACTGAAATCACACGTAAACTCCAGCCAAATTCTGGCCCTTATAGTTAAAGTCAGGGACAAAAACATTCCCATGGTACAATTTCTTCTTCACTTGGCCTGCACAAAGAATAAATTCAGAATCCTTGCAGTCTCAGGTGGTTCAAGACTCCCAGGCACATACTTTCTTCTATTATATTGAAATACAGCCTTTGATCTAGTTCCATTACACTACTGAGTAAAATTATTTAAAAGCGGCCTGAACTGAATCTCAAAACACTTCACGTTCCACAAACGACGTATTTCTTGCTCAGAGATAGTAACTCAAACACCATGCAACAAAAATAACAAACTGTTTTAATTCACAGTTGCAACACATAAACATGATGAGATCTGTACCTTGTTAATCCCAACTTCCCCACTCCAACAGTTTAAGTTAAATGTCACATTTACATAACATTTACATAAAGACTCCGTTTTGTTTATACAAAACTCAGCCTTATTTTTGCAACATGCTCAACGCTAATTCATTATCTAACAACAGATTGTTTTCCCTATTAAAAAAAAGTTTAATTCTGAGAAGGTGTTTGAGAGGCTGCAGTTGCTCTGAAGCAATTTAGCATCATTCTTCATTACTGTCTGATTAAGGGGTTTTTGTTGTTAGGTTTTTTTTGGGGGGGTGGGGGTTTTTTTTTGTTTGTTTTCTTTAAAAAATGAATTTGAGGTTTTTTGGACACTATCCCACTCTAAGCAAGACACCCCAAGTGATTTTATACATCACAGCTGCTTGTATAGTTCCTACTTACACCCTGGACACATGCAGCAGAACATTCACGGAGCCTCCCACCGCAACCCACAGGAGCTCAGCCACGTACTTTAACAGCAGGAAGGCTGGATCTTGTGGTTGGTATCACTTTCGAAGCTTTCAAGCACTGCCCAGATTGGTTTTGGTTTTTTAATACCACTTCAGTGTTATCACTGCTGTCAACAGGAACACAATCAGACCAGTGCTGACCCCTTCAAAAATTGCCAACACCAGCAAACATTGCAAAACTTCCAGCACATCTGAAAGCAGAGCTCACGGGAGTCTGCAAAGCGCCTGGATATAGCAACAATATTTTATAAAAAGAGCTATAGCTTTCAGCTCCTCCATGCGATGGGGTGGGGTGGGGTGGTGGTGTCTATGGATAGACCGACTGCTGTTCTCTTCTTATTGACTTTTATCAATATATTGACTGCTATTCTCTGTATTTTAGAACTTTAAAACGATTTTTGCAGAAACCCTAAAGGCCCGATATTGCAAGTAAATTTAAACAGGAAATAATTCCTAAGCTAATACCACTACCTCTGCACAGTAATAAAAGAAACACTTTAACCTTAAAACTACTTATAAATTAGACACAAAGCCATTCAATTGCATCTAGTGATTACTACAATTGCTTTTATTAGTAACAGGACTACATTCTTGGGTTTTCAATGTGCTAACTTTATCACAAAATTCCAAGTAGGTCTCTACGACGGCTGTCTCCCACACATCGTATCGCAATCACAAGGCGTACAAAAGATTGCAAGAATCACCTTTTGTTCTCCCTAGCTCCCTGGCTAAGGGGGTGTTGTTACAGTGGGGCTTTTTTGGCCAAAGTGATGTTTTTGTAACGTAACTTGGAAAGAGCCTGTTTCTGCATTAGTGTCCTCCAGAAGCGTGTTTCACAGCTGGACACGCTTGACTGAAAATGCTGCTTCTGCTACTTCCACTGGCTTTATCTGCACTGCTCCAGAAGAGTGCAGTGACCCAAGGGAGTCAAACCTGGTGAATACTGGCTATAGCCTCGTGCCCTAGTAGGCCTCGCTTGGTTTAAAGGTTAGGGAGTGGAAGCAGAAAGGACCCAAAAGAGAAGAAGCAGTTACACATGTCCTACACACGGTGGTCCCACCTGCACATGACAAAGTGCCAGCATCACTGGATCCTTCCCAGGAAGCATATCAGTAGATTTAAGCAGAGTGATGCAGAGTGTCACTTGCATCTTTGGCAGTTTTTACCCTGTACATTACTTTGATGATTACAGATAGATACAAACTGTTTTCCTGCTTAATCAATACAGCACCTTTGTGCCAGCACTGATCCAAGCAAGAAAAATTAGATTGAGACATAAAACTCTGAGACGTACTGCAGGTAACACAAAGAGTATTGCTTATTCAGTGGGTCTCCCCTAGACACACCGGCTACATAGGAAAGTCGAACACATCTGCTCCAACCAGTCATCCAGGACTCCCAGGCAAAGCAGTACAAAGGTTTGGCAAACTTGGTCAGGATTAACCTCAATTATAATAGATCAGCCAAAACCATACAATGCAGAAATTGCCCCTTAGGGCACTGTGTTTTTCTCAAGGTGGCTGAAAGAAGATGAGGGCAGCACTTTAGCCACTTTTAATGGCAAAAGACTAAGGTTACATGCTGACTAAAAGCACGTCCTGAAAAGAGGAGGGAAGTCTCAAGGGTAAAAGCTACTGGGGGAATACTATGGGACTGCACAGGGCGCAGGAAGACAAAGTTGGCATACTTGCATGCGCACTACCTGTCAGAAAGGCAATGGCATGAACAATCCCCAGAACCACACTCAGATTTTTGTTCTTGAAATGATTTGGTTTGCTCCAGAAGACAGGTTGGGCATACATTGTTGTGACAATCTGCGTTGTTCAGCCTGGAGAAGAGAAGGCTCTGGGGAGACTTTATTGCGGCCTTTCAGTACTTAAAGGGGGCCTATAAGAAAGATGGGGACAGACTTTTTAGCAGGGCCTGTAGCAATAGGACAAGGGGTAATGGTTTCAAACTAAAAGAGGGTAGATTCAGACTACATACAAGGAAGAAATCTTTTACAATGAGGGTAGTTAAACACTAGAACAGATTGTCCAGAGGTGGTAGACGCCCCACCCCTGGAAACACTCAAATTCAGGCTGAATGGGGCTCTGAGCAACCTGATCTAGTTGAAGATGTCCCTGCTCACTGCAGGGGGGCTGGACTAGATGACCTTTAATGGTCCTTTCCAACCCAAACTATTCTATGATTCTGATTGTTGTGCATGCAGTGATGATGACTATATGACCAGGACACAGAGCGAAGCAAAAGCCAAACTTCTTGACAGAGCAGCAGAGAAAGGATGCATCCTTGTGGGACTTTACACCTAGCGATTTCAAAGGCAGAGGTGGTTATCCAAATACCTCTATCAATCCTGCTGCAAGAAAAGTGGAATCTCTTTAATACTGTGCCGCCTATCCCAGCTACAGTATATTAGAACATCAATAGTATTTTATGGGCAGCCACATTCAAAGCAGCAGCAGAGAGACCAGTATTACAATTATAGCATTAGCACCAGTATTTGGCTCCCAAAAAGAGGGCCATGCTTTATGCTGCATCCCATGTGGCACCACAGCATTGGACTCTTGTGTCTAGCTGTGGGAGCCCAGAATCACCTCTGATCTTACCTAGCAATGGAGTTAGAGGACAGATGCAATACAAAGTGAAAGAGACTATTGCATCAAATACTGAATTTCCAAGATCTGGGTGCATTAGAGAGAAGGGGAATGCTCAGAAGGGTTGGTTTTTTTAGTTTGGGGTTTTTGGGGGGTTTGTGTTGTGGGGGTTTTTTGTTCGGGTGTTTTAATGTTTAACAGAAACAATTATAGCAAGAACTGCTTCTTTTTCTAAGCAGGGGCATAGACCTCTTCAGCTGGGGNTTTTTAGTTTGGGGTTTTTGGGGGGTTTGTGTTGTGGGGGTTTTTTGTTCGGGTGTTTTAATGTTTAACAGAAACAATTATAGCAAGAACTGCTTCTTTTTCTAAGCAGGGGCATAGACCTCTTCAGCTGGGGAAAGCCTGAATATTGTTGAGCTCTTCAATGAGTCTACACTTCCCATGGGGGTTACACTTAGCGACTCCTCACCATCTCAAGTAAAGAGTTGTGATATCTTTCGGAAAGAAATGTCTGCACTTCAGAAAAAGTTTGACTTCACAGGAACTGATCTCAGTAGTACCTTTCCGAACAGAGTAACAAGTAAAAAAAAATGTTTGTTTGNGGGCCTGAATATTGTTGAGCTCTTCAGTGAGTCTACACTTCCCATGGGGGTTACACTTAGTGACTCCTCACCATCTCAAGTAAAGAGTTGTGATGTCTTTCGGAAAGAAATGTCTGCACTTCAGAAAAAGTTTGACCTCACAGGAACTGATCTCAGTAGTACCTTTCCGAACAGAGTAACAAGTAAAAAAAAATGTTTGTTTGGGTTTTTTTAAGTTTACTTAAACCAGTTATCAGATACTTTATTAACATCGTTATTCTGCTATTCTTTTGGGTAGCGTGGAAATATGTGGGGTCCTATGGGATTCCACAGAGAACAAAAACAGGAGTTGAGGCAGCTGATGAACAGACTTTTCCTTATCTTTTGTGAGTGCACCTTATTTAGAATCATNTTTGACTTCACAGGAACTGATCTCAGTAGTACCTTTCCGAACAGAGTAACAAGGAAAAAAAATGTTTGTTTGGGTTTTTTTAAGTTTACTTAAACCAGTTATCAGATACTTCATTAACATCGTTATTCTGCTATTCTTTTGGGTAGCGTGGAAATATGTGGGGTCCTATGGGCTTCCACAGAGAAGAAACAGGAGTTGAGGCAGCTGATGAACAGACTTTTCCTTATCTTTTGTGAGTGCACCTTATTTAGAATCATAATCCCACTTTTGCCATGGGATCATTCTACCCTTACATGGAGGTGCCCTGTTTCTAACTAAAAATCAATACAGGTGGCAAGACATACTAGATTTTGATCCCAGAGCTAAACTATGCCTTGCATCACCTGAGAAAGACAGAAAAGGGGATTGTTTTCAAGTTTTGTATTTGGAGAAGCTTTGCACCAGGTAATAAGCTAAACCTAAATAACCTGCAGCTCCAAACAAGCTGAAGTAATTGCAAGCCACAGGGTGAGCTGTGAGCACTACTAACAGATGGACACCTTTGGGAGACATGGGAGATGTGTGGTCCTGCAGCTCATTTCAAAGGCACATCTGTACCGGAATGAGTATGATTCACACTTTTTGAAAGGCACAGCAGTGCTGAAAGCATGGAGATTTTTTGAGAGGATCATGCCTCCAGAAACTGTCATTCTTCTCCACCGCCCTCATCAGTGTTGCCCTAAAGGAAGCACTGTTTGGCATTAGGACAGTAAATATTCTCATATGTTCATGATTTTATTTCATCCAATGCCCTGTTCTCAGCACTGGATGAAATGCCGGGATAAAACAGCTTCAGTGAGCAAACAGCACCAGGCAGCCTGTCTCTTTCTCTTTCTCCTAAAAACTGCTAGCCCAAAGGCTATTTTCAGAGTTCAAAATGCATAAAAATATACTCATTGCTCCATTCTGAGAACGCCCAGATTCAGGAGAAACGGAGTTGTTTTTCCTGTAGTGACAATGAAAAAAAATACTACTGTTTGCATAGTATTTGTGTAATTTAAATAACAACGCTTAATAATTTTGCTGATCCTAAAAGCAGTAACAAGTACTTTCTTTTGCACCATTGTGCGAAAACGGTGGACAAATGACCTTCCAAGTATGGCAGTATATTTTTCATGGGTAGAATCAAAACCCAGTTTCCATAATGAAATGGGTGATCTTTCCTCTATGATTTTTCAAGGATCCCCACTTCAAACACTGTAGCGTAGCTAACAAACATTCAAGGCCCAGACCCCAACGTACTCATCCGCACTTTAATTTCACAAATAGTGGTTCCATGATGTGACCATATTTCGGCAAGCAAGTGATTTGAAATCTAGCCCTACGATCCAGCTGAGCCCAAGCCACACAACATAATTAGCTTTTCAGTATAATAAACACTTTTCAATAACAATTACATTTTTAAAAGATGGGATTTTTAAACATTTCTGAGCTGTCCTAAAAGCCGTATCAGTAGTTTAAGCCACAGCTGTGAATGGGCAGAAAATTTATATTTATTTTTTGCTAAGAACACAGAAGCTGTGTAGCTGTTATTCTCTGTCATGCTTTGGTCATGTTTCACTTGGGCAAGCCATTGTCAGTGTACACCAGGCTACATACAGTCCTAGTCCCCTCAGCCAGCATTTTAATAAGTAATTAAGCACAGATTGTACTTTTAGTAGAGACTGTTTTTACTTCTGCTGGCCCCATATTTTATATTTGAAAGTGTCATACTTGGTTCCCTGTTACACTGCAGGGTGACATTCTTATATTTAAAACAATATAGCATTTCTTGAACATTTCAAATCTCAATTCATACATTTTCAACACTTCTGCAACTCTGGTTTGGTTGGGTTTTGTTTGTGTTTGGGTGGATTTTTTCCTCCCTTGCTCTTTGTATTTCACACATAGAAACCCAAACTGTGAAGAGGACCGCTTATGACAGATACTATATGAACACAGAAGGAGATCTGCGAGTTCTCAGCAGAGACTGTCTCAATAGGCAAAACCAAAGGTGGTAACTTTCTAAAGGTCACATGGCAGACCAACAGCAGAGACATAATACCAAGCCCTCTGTTTCCTAGCCCAAAAGTAATCCACTAAATAAAGGAATTTTTTTTTTTTTAATTAAGGAAACCCAATCAAAAGTCATACTGCTACAACAGAAGGGAACAATATTTCCTCCTTAGTAGTGGAGTTAAAGAAAGTATATGACGGCTCCCCAAGTTTTTAACAGGGGTAGGTGACAGACTGAGAACGAAGTATTAAAGCTGTGTAAGGTTAGAACATCACACTGCATGGAACCCACAGTAAACTTTGAAAACAATGACACATTAGTCAAACACAACATTCAACTTATTCAAATTCGATGGCTATTTGCCGTCCAGTGATTGCATGAGCGTACAACTCCAATACTGCATCTCCACAGGATGTAAAACAATGCAGTGTAAGAGAATAATCTCTTATTACATTCTTCGTATTAAGTGAGGGAAAGCATTTTGTAGCAGAAGCATTACCAGAGGTTCAAACTTAGTACATCAGTGTTTACCATGATCTATTCTTGGTTAAGTAGTTGTCTGCACTCCCAGGAGACCTTCTTGTGCACTGTATTCCCTTTACAACAGTTGCGTATTTTTAAACCATTTCTTAAGCGATAATGATTTCCATTTCTTACACGATTATTTAAAAAAAAAAAATCAATCTGCTGGTCAAAACATAGATGCAACTGATTTTGTGAACTGACACCAGAACTTAAATACATTCAGTAGTTTAAAAACTATCTACACACTGAAATATATATATACATATCTTCAGCAATATCAACACTATGGCTTTAGTGAAGAGAGTTGTCTGTTAAAAGCTATGATGTTACACGCAAAGAAATGCATAAGATAACGCTAATGTCACAAAGCCTACTGCTCAAAGGTTACGAGGTGTCAGGCTGGGGTTTTGCCTGTGCAACCTTAAAACAAATCTGATTTTCCCTGTGGCACAGGCTTTGTGTGATCTCATATCTTGCATGGTTTTTGTATTTTGTTTAAACCACAAAACCACAGTGTTCAATATGATACTACCCAGTATTCTTCCCTTTAACACATACCCTTTGTATTACTGCCTGATTGGCACCCAGACCTTGGACAGAGAATTACCATTTTTCCTGGATTTTGCCACAGTACTGATAATCCAGAGAAGCTGATCTGAAAGGGGTATCTTAGATACTGTAGAGGACAAAGGGAAAAGAACACTTACAAGTGATGCTAAGCCTAAGGCAGATGAATGCTTCTAGGCATTTATCATTCTGTCTGGAGCTGTATGCTTCTTGTACTACTAGTCAAGAGCTATTAGCAGTGTTCTGAAAGCATTAGGAAGTACGTGCTTCAAGTGAGTGACCAGAAGAGTGAAAAGCAAATCAGGAGCGATCAACCTGTTAGAGCTCCATGAGTCTCGGAATCAGTGCTGAAATCCTCTGCCACGTGGCAGAGGCCACAAGGGCTCTCATGAGTGTGGAGGCTTAACAGAGTCTTTATCCAGTAAGTAAGACAAAGTAGCATAAAATAATGACTTTGGAAACAAGGCCAAATCAAGGGAAGCTAAGATGACCTGACCCTTACAGTGGGACCCAAACAGCACGCTCTGGCTCACGTATGTGGTTCATTCTTCCAACGTAAAATTCTTCACAGATGGATGTTGCAACATTTTAGTGGGATGAAATAACAGATAGGATGACTTCTCTAAGGCTCTGAAGACCACAGCAAACTTCATCTTTCATAGTACGCATTGCACTTCTTTGTGAAGATCAGTAGACAGCAGTAGGTATGTTATTAAAAATGAATGCGTACACATTCTTAGTAACACCTGTGACTGCTCACACAAAAGAATTCCAAACAGCAAAACCAGTTCCTCAGTGCAGCATTCAGGTGCATTAAGCTCCCTTTTCTTGTTGAAGTGCCCTGCTTTAATCACTGAATTCCTCTAAATGTCAGCAAGCAAAACACAACTATTCCACTTTCCTTATTCATTTTCAGAACCTAGCCCATGCCGTGCATCGAATCAATCAAGTTTTCTATTGAGAAAATAAAACTCCCCTCCACAGTCACCATTTTCTATAAAACTTAAGCCCTTATTAGAAGGTATGAAGGTACTCGAGTTTCCAGTGGAAAAAACTTTTTAAAAGTTTTTCTTCAGTACAAGAAAAATTAAGATTTCCTCAGGAATGAGTGGAACATTGGCACCGAAATTTCCTGAGTCAAGGTTTCCCTGAATGACACCTGAAGAGGTTCCTTAGAGACTGACGTCAGTTAGATATCCAAGCCAAATAGTCAAAGTTTCTCAACCTAATATATAAATAGCAGACAAAAGAGGATCTTGTTATAGCAAATACCAAGTAGTATTCAGTTCACATGGCCATCTCTACTTACAACAGAAATGCTTTTTAGTAAGGAATCGCAATTCAAAATATACGTTAGCTTACCTGACCAGAAAGCGATGTAGCCCAACATCAAAACTTCTGTAAGACAAAAAGATTCATCACATTTTAATTATTAAAAAACATTACTCTGTTGGGTATTGTACAAATATTGTATTTCAAAACAATCAATAACACCAAATATAAAATTACTGGAATTGGTAAAACAGAAGCAAAAGCATAACATACAATTTCCTTTCTGTAATGACATGGGAAATTTAAGAAGATCATAATATGGAAACATTTAAACTCATGTTAAAAAGCTCACAAATTCCTTGTTGGAGTATTTCTTCAATAAAGGAGTAGCATAACACACATAAGCATAAATTGTGTATATTCTGTTAGTGGAAATAATTTTTTAAGCATCCCGATGACCAGCGAGTCTGCATGTTTTCTGTCATATGCAGGTAGACCCTCTATACGTGGAATCCTTTCCTTCCCCTTTTCTGCTCTGTACTGCACTAAAATGCAAGGGATTGCTGTGAATTCTCTCCATGATACAGAATAATCAGAGAACTCCCTTATGTCTCCTTTGGATACACCGAACGTAACACGAAATGGGCCTTGCAAGTGCATTCCACCCAGGTCTGGTGAGGAAAATAACTTTGAGGACTTTGACAGTAAGTACAAGTTAGACCACACTAAATTATAAGAACCACGCCTGAAAATTTCAGCACTAACAACACGCGTTGGCAGCTAGCGCCAGTGCTTCTTTCACTGTTTCCTCCACCCCTTAGCCAGCTCAGGAGAATCAAGCTCATGAACAAGGTACTATCGAATCCTTGACACTACAGGAAGGTATCTGATGACTTGAGACATGTACCTAATATTTGAAATATGTGCAGGTTTTATGGAACTATCAATATAATCACAGATTAACTGTGTGCATAGTGGCACAACTGGAAAATGCAAATGTCTTTCCAGTGCTGGACTTGCTCTAAAGTGGACTTACATGCTGTACAAAAAAAACACTCTGGCATATACTAAGCTCTTGAGCATCCTATTCCAAAAAAAGTAACTAGTCATTTGAGTACAACATGGTTTTATTTTAACAGTATTGCTTGCAGTGTGCTGCTTTCTACCTGAAACAGCAAAAGAAGTCATCAGATAGTTAATTGTATCCTGATAACAGCAGATAGATGATGAGCTTTAGAAATTCTAGGAGTTAACAGGAAGGCCAAGTCCACTGGTTCAGCAAAGTGGAGAGCAAATTTCTCCCTTAAAAGCTGCCTCACAACAGAAAAAAAAATATTGCCAACATGCATGTGGTCTTCATTAAACCTATATTTTCACATTCTTTTCCTAAAATCATTCTCTGTTTTACATTATTGTTATATTATTGTGTAGTTATACTGCATGAAGTGTACCCCGTTACCTTTGCATTCCTCCTGCCTGGAGACATACCGTAATTTGCCTCCACCTCTTCCCTAAAATATTCTGCATCATACAGGCAGTATTCCGTATCAGAGCTGCCTACAGGCCATATTTATAGCTCTGAAAACTTTTTCTTCCTAGGACCAAGCACTTCAGTATGTTCGTGCTGGGATGGGGAGAACAGGAAACTTCAACAGTTCCAGGGAACAGCTGTCTGCTAAACAGCCACCTTGCACAACTTCACCCAAGCTCATCTTTTCAAGTTGTCCTAGCTATCCTCCGATGGCAATGACTGAACCTGCTACAGTCTCGGAAGGGACACAGCTGAGCTTCTTGTGGACAGAGATGTGGAACATAAAAACATCACCACTTTTGACACCAAACTAAAAGCCAAAGGACTTAGCCTGACAACAGGCATGGAAACTGAATGATCCTGCTAATTTAAGATTATCTGAGCTGAAAGGAGGTTGGGGTGGACAAAGCTAGGGCAGAGCAGGTTCAGACAGGGAGAGAGAATGGGACAGTTTGCTGTAAACTTACATGCCATCTTTTCTCTCATTTTTCACTTTCCAAAACATAATGCATTTGCTATTAAAAAAAAAGATTTCTAACTATTTCATATGGGCTATAGCTATTAAAATATTTCCACAAAATCTCCAGTAAGTATTAAAAATGAGTATGCATAGAACCAATTTATTTGAATAAATTAAAAGGAAAAAAGATCAGAGCCTCACTAGGTAAAGCTCAGTATAGATAGGCCACATTATTCCCCAGTTTGATGTTGTACTGATACATTTCAACTTACTACCTAAGATCCTGAATTCTCAACAGTGTAAGCAGTCATTTAAAGATGTGACTACGCTATGACCAACAGAACTATGAGAATACACAGCAGCATCAGTGTGCGCCCAGGCCTTAAAGACACTTCAGGACAGTGTCATTGATTAGTTCCAACAGGAAGAACAAGGCCGAAAAATCTCAAAGTGTAAACAGGAGAAATAGGTGTGTTACTTAAGGCTATGGATATTGGGTACATACACCTTTAAGCACTTAGGATAATGCATAGACACTGTGCGAGGCAAAAATAGTGAAAAGCTAGGTTACTTTTGACAAAACGCTGCAACAGACACTTTCAACCGTTCCGCTTGTCATATTTAAATACATACTGCATTTAAGTCTACAAGTGTAGTGAAAATGTAGTAAAGTAGCAATGGAAACAGATCTGGTAGATGTAATTAATCCCTCCATTGTGAGATAGGAAGATTAATAAGGGGTAAAGAGCGGTTGTATAGCAGCGTTCAGACTGCAACTTGGGGGTGGCATAAGCAACTACGTTAAATGAAAAAAGAGAACAGGTAATCACACTGCATTTGCATGAAAAATTTGATAGTTCTCCCTTCAACATCACAGGAATCTACTTATCAGGCATGACAGGATGACCCCCACAATTAATTCAGAATTACGCCTGCCATGTGCACATGGACGTGCCTGTAAAGTACACCCATATTTGCTTGATACTGCAACATAATTTATAATCAGCTTCATACAGCTTGTTCAATCAAGCTTCTCTGCAAAATACAGGATTTATCTGATAGCTCTTGCATTTAGGGTGCCTCAATTACATAAAAGCTTCACAAATGCTTTTAAATCCTATAAATCACACAATTTCCTGAAAGGTTATTTTAGATTTTAATTAAAACAAGCGAAAGTATATCTACAGCAATGAGCAAAAAATGATTTGCCAGTTAAAGTCTGTATACTGCTCAGATTTCAGTAGCAATGTATTAATTTTTTGAGAAATAATGGGTAAAATCTAGCTTATCAAAACAGTAATAGTAGTCTTTGAACAGGGAAAAATCTTGACTAGTCGGCAGAACAATAAAGGGGAGATATTTAATCTACATTCCATAATCATCTTACTCATTGCAGACAATTTGATAGCTATTTTCTTTATAACAATGTCTGTAATTCTGTTGCTCTGAAGGGCATCAGTTTTTAATGACAGTTCTGTTTCAGTTCTGTTTTTATGCAACTTTAATGCTTTTGTTAAGCATGGAAGCTTAGTTCAGTACATTTCAACAAAAGATTATACATATAATCCTTCCCAACCATATTAATCTTTTCCCAGTATGTTAACTAGAAGTCAGTGACCAACAGTATATACTAAACTAACAAGACCCTTTTCCAAAACATAATCTTTGAAATCTCTGCCTGCAAGCATACATCTCTCTCAAGATACATTTAAAAAAAATAAATATTTCAGACATGAAGTTTCTGCTTTCAAAGCTAAATGCATAATGCAACAAGCTGCCTCCAAATTCGCATTCAGCACAAATCTTAGAGGGGGGAAAGAGTTAAAAGGAGTAAAAGTGTCCTCTTACATTGAAAAGATATGAAAAGACAGAAACATGCTGGTATGAACCACTGTCAGTAGCAATAGCACACGCACTGAAATTGGAATTCTGATGATTCCCAGAGAAAAAGTACAACACTTTTTTCCTGTATCTGCCTATTGCAGGCTGTTGCATACCAACATAAAATCAGGATCAAAAACTGGTCAGGATGTTCTCATAGGACCTGGTTCACATTTTCCTGGCTGTGTGCCCCAAGCCCAGCACAGGCCAGCTCTCAGTGGAACTAGATTGACATGCAGTGACAGACTCTTGTTTTCACCATCACCATGCAAATACCCATCCTGGTCCGCACTACATGCACATGTTATCCAACGGACTGTTTCTGGTCTGTTTTTGCAAACCTGTGCCTACCTGTAACTGAGGTCTAAACTCAGGTTCCCTAACAGAGGAGTTGTATGAGCCTTTAGTATCTAACTTTTCAGTTCAAGAGACAAGGAACTACTGGAGAGAGTACAGCAGAGGGCTACGAAGATGAT